>PKRV01000232.1:307218-469229 GCA_003709505.1 Hyphantria cunea | reverse complement strand
TAATGTGTGTATGTGTGTGTGTGTGTGTGTATGTGTATGTGTGTGTACCATAATACAAGCTCTGCTGGGTTTGGGACTAGATAGCGTTGTGTGTGTCCGAAATATTTATTTATTCACATTATCTATATCTTTTTATGGTGTTGACTTTATGGTAACACACTACCACTGCAATCACCTATATTTCCAGCACACAAGCGTGTTGACACTTAAAGGTGACCTGTACTCCAGAATAAAGAGACGTGCAAATTGGGTTCTGGTTATTTCATTCACTCGATGAAAATAAACGAAAGAAATGCTTAATAGCTTCCATCGTTTACTGCGACATTTTTTAGCTTCGTCACTTAAATAGTCTCCACTCCAGTATTGTATGAAACACGAAGCACTGGCGAGTGCACTAGCGAGCTCAACAACATAGCTCCTAGCTCCGACCAGTCAGAAAGCAGTTGCTTTAGCCGAATGCGGTTGTTAGATTATTCTCCGAAACTTTTTGCCTCGTGTAACTAGCCGAATGAATTGATACCTGCGCGTGCGGTTTTTTGGAACAATATGACCTTCAAGCCTACATGAAAAAAGCGCAGTTTCACCTGCAAGGTCGACGAGGCACCAATGAGTCTTGAGAAGGAAACTTACCATTAGGCGACTAGCTTGCCAAAAGAGCAGGCTCCCAGATCCTTATGTAATAGCTCAAAAATTTATACGAGCCGAAGTAGGACCCGCATATAGAGGGTTCCGTACTAATCAATACTTTAAGTTTTAATTGTTAAAACTTTGCTCGCGTGAGGTGTAACGTTGGGATTCAACTGAAAATCAACTCTGTGGACCTCCACAACCGTAGCATAAGGCAAACTGAGGCCCATTAGTCACACAGCTAGATTATTTCACTGTTTTCTTAAAATGTTTGTCGTGTATTACATAGATAATCGTTTGTTTTTTATTTTTCTCTTTTACGTTTATTTTGTGAGTCTGACTAATAAACGAACTTCTGTCTTTCTAATCGAGCATAAGAATGAAAATGCCTCATGTTTTAAATTCTCATACTACACAGATGTAAAATAAGATTAAAGGTGTGAATAATCAGAGTATATATGTAGTCATATGGAGAATTGGACCTTTTAGAAATAGCCAGTTTGAGTCTCGAGTATGCAAGTTATGCGATATCTCGCAAGTAAGGACTTGCGTTTAAGATATTTATTACCTACACTTTTCAATCCATCTGTGGAAGCTACATCCCCCTTTTTTCCGTGCGGAAATCCCCTCGAACTCGAACCGACTAAAACCGCCGTCTTGGTTCCTGGAACCCCGACATACTTCGGGTCACCTACGGTTTCTAGATGGCCCCCTCCTGTGTGGAAACCCCGAAGTTTCCGTTGCTGCTCCAATAGGTGGCACGCGAGTGCTGCGAAGTGAGCGCAGCCCTGCCCGAGCCTGCTTTTGCTAGGGCGACAAATGTTCACATCTGTTACCCCCAGGCTTGCGCTTATTGAGGACGGAGATTATTCTGCGATCTCTGGCGCCCAAGTCGTCTGTGGTATCTAGCCCGTTATGCCAGAGTTCTGGAAGCAATATCCCCTCCTACCCTTAGGTACTTAGATTCTTTTCTTTCAACTTCTTATTTTTCTCTATCTTAAAGTAGTAGTAGTAGTAAATAGGATTATACATCTATAAGTGGCAAAACCTCCCTTCGCCTGTAGTCCACCCTTCCAGTTCCGGGGTATAAACGCGCGTATATAAACACAGCAGTTTCCTGAAAAAGTGTCAAAATTTTTTAACACTATTAAGCAGAACCCTGGAATGGACTTCATATAATATTTAAGAATAATGCTCAGATTACTATTATTAAGTAAACTAATTACTTAAGAATTATCTTCAAGGTCGATTGCGTGATGCTTGTGGGAAAAATTATTTCCTTAAGGTGATCTACCAGAGGAAAACTGGTGCATTATTATCATCCTTGTGGACTTCCTGATGTTGAAAGTGATCTAAATTTGTATTAAATAGAGGCTGAATAATAGTTAATTTAGTCTAACGCTGCCTTTCAAGATATAAAGTCGTTTTACGAAAACGATTTCAGTTTTTAGTTTTAGATAACTTTTGTCGTACTTAATTTTAAATAATATATATTTTTTTAAGTTTGTTCAGTTAATAGTAAGTGATAATAGTTGGGTATTAATGTGAATTGTGTCCAAAATGTATTATTTTGTTGAAGAGAAAGGTAAGTTAACAGTTAAATTGTATTTTATTGAAGGTCAAACATTAGTAAACGTTGTTGCTTAGTTAACATTAAGATTATGTGCAGATACAAAAATATCGATAGTGATGTAATATTTTAGGACATCATATTGAGATAAATAACGATAGATTCTAGTAGTGTAGGGTCACAACTTCTATTTCTGCTTATTGTAAATTTAGTATTGTTCATAGTACGGAATAAATACTCTGTGGTTCATAGTACACCATTAATATTTCAATTTTATTTGGTAACGGCACAAAACTTTTTATCACTGTCTGACACCAGCCCATCCTGAAAATCTAATGCCAAATAAGACAATATTATTGTTATTCATCTATACAAATAACTAAAAATCGAGTGTCTGTTTGTAATATTATAATAACCACTTTTTACTAAATGCATATGTATGTATAAACGGTACATTTATCAAAATATTTTTTTACAATTTTTGTCTGCCTGTCTCTCTGTCCATTTGCTCCGACAAATATCTGGAGCGGCTAGACCGATTTTGACAGGACTTTGACTGGTAGGTAGCTGATAGCTGAAAATTCTTTCTACGGAGAGGCTTATGACCTTTGAACTATAAAAGGCTGTTGTTGATGATATTGATGATGAAAAATATGATATCATGCATGTGATATAAAAGAGAGTTAAGCGCCTTTGCTTTTTTTCGCTTAAAGTAGAGGCACGCTGATTATAGCACGGTTGGGCTGGCTCGATCGGGGTGGTACTACCCTCGCATAGAAGACCACCAAGACCAAGAACCTAAAATGTCAGTATTCGTGATAAATTATATTTATTTTGTTAGTAAATCTTTACAGATATTATATACATGTCGGACTTTGTAGCTAAAAGTGGGACTAGTAGCACTCTGGGAAGAAATGCCAAAACAAACCACAGAGGTGTCTGTTTTCACAAGTCCGTGACATCATTGATTAAATCATCAGACACCCATAATGACCCACTGCTAGACTCGGGCCTCCTCTCAGGAGAGGGTTAAGGCCANTAAGGCTATAATTTTTTTTTTTTTTTTATTATTTATTTAAACTGCCAAAATGACTCTGCCCCGCCTGATGGAAAGCATGAGCAGAATCCAAGAGTGGTGGCCACCATCCTTAATGGGAAAAAGAACAATGTAGCATGGTGACCCACACTATGGCGGCCTGGAGGGAAGGGGGATGGTGAGGGGGATAGGGGGCGTTGGATTGGGGTATGGGTCTCCGGTATCCTCACTCACTCGATGAAACACAGCGTAAGCGCTGTTTCACACCGGTTTTCTGTGAGGCCGTGGTATCACTCCGGTCGAGCCGGCCCATTCATGCCGAAGCGTGGCTCTCCCACGGTGGAAATATATCTAACGCTCTAAATATACATCTCACGCTGGCCTAGTGCGGGTTGGGGACTAGCAAGACTACGTTGTGACTACGTAATCTTGCCGTTGGAAGCTTACAAGCCGTCTTCCGAATCACGGAGACGCTCATGATATCATACAACCAGCGGTCAATTATCCAGGTACTGACCGCGCCGTCGTTGCTTACCCTCGGTGATTGTTTCGAAATATGTATTGATTAAATGAAAATAAAATCTATTTTAATTCCGTATAGGATCTGAGTTGGCCTTTTGTAGTAAGAACTATAGTTTTGAGTCGGCCTTAACAAACCGGTATTAAACAAAATAATCGACCCGAAATGCGACACTAGCGCCAGCAGGACATTTGGGTGGGTCATCAAACATCAGATAGATACTAAATATGAACTTATATTACAAGCCTAGACTACACTCACATCGACATGTATAAAGAAATTGAGTTGGTAAAAAACTTATTAAAAAGACAACATACACGAAAAATTTAACTGTCTATCACTTTCAGTATTATCGTGTTTTGTTGGTGAGTGTGATATCCGAGGCCCAATAATACCAAAGGCATATAGGCCGCTATAGTGGAGATCACCATGCTGCATTGTTGCATTGCCTGCATTAGTAATGAGTGTGGTGACTATTAGTATTTGATTCTGCTCATGTTTTCCATCAAGCTGAGTAGAGTCATTTTGGCAGGCCAATTTAAAATAAGTATTTATTTTTGCATATAAATGTGGTCTACCACAACGATACAAGAGGCTTCTTACTTATTTTGGGATTACCAGTGAACATGCTTAAAATACACTTGAATGTTTTTGAAGAGGTTTGAAGTGGGTAAAAAATATGAGATTCAAAGAATAGGTTTATTCAGGAAATCCCCAATTTAGACTGTGTGTTATTGTGTGCGAATTATTTATTATACAATAATTGAGTAGAAATAATTCAGTTTGTATTGAGTCAGTACTTCTAAGAATAGTATTATCATATTATTAACTTGGCTACTTGATGTTATGTTGACAATTATGTTCTGACATGTTTCTGTATATTATAAAATTATTATTGTTATTGTTAAGAAGTCTCACGTAAGATGTATAGAGTAAAATAAAATCATAAATCAGTTCATTAGAATCTGCACGGTTGGCCTAGTGGTTTAAGCGGTGGCCACGCCGCTCTTTACTGCGCCAAGTTTTGTGGGTTTAAGTTCCACTTTGTGTGATCCACAAATTGTTTTTTTGAGTCTGGATGTTCTTTGTGTCCGTTTCGTGTATGTTTGTAAAGTCCCCCACGACACAGGATGTATGTTCCTTATGCGGGAGTTGTGTTTTCTTAAATGAGTTATAGAATAGCATAAATAAACACTAAATTTGGACTTTACACATTTTTCATACTTATCTCAAACTAGGCAAAACCTGTGCTATAGTATTCTGCCTGCTGATAAATAAACTCATATTTTTTTATGGAATAGGGGGCAAACGAGTATGCGTATTGCCTGATGGTAAGTGATTACCCCACCCATGGAGTTCCGCAACACCAGAGGTGTCACAAGTTCCGGCCTTTCGGGAGGGGGATGAAGAGAGGGGCTTAGGGTAAGGGCCTCCGGTAGCCTCACTCACTCAGTAAAAAGTAGCGCAAGCGCTATTCCACACCGGTTTTCTGTGAGGCCGTGGTATCACTCTGGTTGAGCCGGCCCATTCGTGCCGAACTGTGGCTCTCCCACGGTAAATAAAATACACATATTTCCTTACACAGGGTAAAAAAGACGATTTCACTGTCATTTCACATAGATATTTTAAACTACTCAACAGCTTTCAATGTAGTTACCAGCAATAGATAGATTGATTTAAGAGGAAGGATTATACGTACCTTTACAACACCAACCGCGGGTAACACCGCGGGGCGCTGCTAGTTATACACATAAACCTTCCTGTTAAATCATTCTATGAACATTTGTTCGTGGTTATCCCACTATATTTACACTTTGTGGAGATCGAACCTACGAGTCAGAATCACTAATCACTATGAATAAATAGAGTACCAACTTTGCTTTTTCTTTTGTTTTTCTTAATTTTTTTTATGACAACCTTCTTTTACAATAGCAAACGCAAAAAATTAGCCAATTTGGTACAGTCGATCAGAAGTTATGTGTGTACATACATTTTTGTGATTCATTTTTATTTATATAGATACTAGCTGACTCTTATGTCTTACCGCCATATTTATGTGCATGAAATTTTTCTGAATTACCGAAAAGCTTATTTTAGTGAACCCGTGTTAACTTCCCGCAGAGCCGCAATGTATACTTCTTAGTAGACTAAGAAAATATAACACCTTCGGGTTTCTTTTCTTTTTCTATACAAACCTTGTCCTGACAATAACCAACACAAAAATAAGGATTTATCCAGTTTGGTGCAGTCGATCGAAAGTTATGCGCGTACATTCATTTTTATAATTCATTTTTGTTTATATACATTCTAGAATTTAATTCAGTTGTACTTATTCCATTATTTTATTTATTTATGTTTACACCTGACCGGTTTCGCCTCATGGCATCATCAATGGTTAGTTGCTGTAGTTAATTCTAGAATGTATTGTAATAAGTGCCGAAAATCGAGACTATCTATACTAATATTATAAATCTGAGAGCTTGTGAGGATGTTTGTTACTCTTTCACGCAAAAATTACTAAATAGATTTGGATGAAACTTTACAGTTATGTAGCTTATATATCAGAATAATACAAAGGCTACTATTTGCCGCGATAACCGTCATGTATGCGGGCGGAGCCGCGGGCGTAAACTAATAAATAAATAAGAAAATACATAAATGTATTTATTTAGAAATATTCTCTGCAGTACGTTTATCAGCAACAACAAGCCAAGAAATAATTCATATCGACCTCTAGAAAGAAACCTCTTTTTTTGCATTAATGCCCTGCCAAAATGACTCTCCTCTTTCCGATGGAAAACATAAGCAGAATCCAAGAATGGTGGTCACCATACTCATTGCGAATGCAGACAATGTAGCATAATGACCCACACCATGGCGGCCTAATGATGCTTCTGCCTCATTGAGTCTCCGGTCTCGCACTCACCAACGAAACACAACAGCACGATCGCTGTCATTTTACGGTGATCTTCTGTGCCCCTGGCCCAGTCACGGACTCACGAATGATGTCATTTGTTGATCTTCTGAGGGAGGGTAGTACCGCCCCGGCAGAGCCAGCCCATTCGTTCTGAAATCAGCGTGACTTCTACTACCTAGTTATTTATAAAAGAAACTATTGTATCCAAAATCTATAAATATTTCGTCTTTTTGTAAAATTGCGTCTTATCGTCCACGCTGCGAAGACATGCACCCTCGCTGCTACATAGTGACGAGCTAAGTTGTAGCACATATATTTCAGCACAATACAGCACTGAACACGTAGCACAGCGAGTCCAGTCCCGCCCAGACAGCGACACAGTACAGTCGCCGCCCAACCAATGCCTCCGAACTGCCGTTCACGAGTCAAATTAAAATACGTACTCTAAAAAATTTAAAAAAGTCCATTTAACAAATGGGATAAATAATCGCTAGTGTTTAAATTTTGAACAGTGACTTAAAAAATTAAAAAAGATACATTTAGTGGTGATCATTTTTAGTGATTATATTTTTTTAAGTGTGATATTAGTTTTAGGAACTTTTAGTGTAAGTTTCTTTTAGTTGTAATGGAAGAACAAGGAGGTGAGTGTTTTTAAATAAAATAAAACATATTCTATTTTTAAAATTTTACTTATTTCTTTAAAGCCAGGCAGAGAAGCCAATTTTTTTATGACGACGTATGACATCCGGTTTTCTTGCTGAGTTATTGCAGTTAGGCAATAATATTTGTCCGAGTACTAAATGTGTCTGTATCTTCTTAATGTATGCCTAAAGGTTAACGTTAACATAATTTGAAGGACTCTCCAAAACGGCCTCGTAAAAGAGATTGAGTGACGTCATACGCACCCCACCCTGTTGATCTTTTAATTGAACTTAAATGTAAAATAAAAATGAAAAAGGTCTTTACTTTTCAACATTTAAATGAATTCTAGAATTATATGTTTTAACACCTGGAGTATTCTCCTGTGGGACTATTACGCCATAATTATGAGTCTGTCACTAGGGACTAATCCAATAATGGATTCTTACTTTTTTATTTCCTTTTTTACTTGACTTGTTGAGTTTTCCTGTCACTTGTGTAATTTGTAATGCGAGGTATAAATTTATCAAAATGACATTCAAAATTTATTTTAATTTAAATTAATCGAAGTCTTAAATTTGTTTAACAAATTTAAAAGTCCAGTACTTGTATCTAAATTTATCTAAAAGGAGTCAGAGGAAACTCTAAATTAAAACTATTATTTTTAAATAATAATAAAAATATATAAATAATTTATTAACATTTAATTTTTAATTGAAAATAAATAAAATATTTTTAGGAGTATAAATGAACTTTGTAATGATAATAATATTAAATAGTTAGTCTTTTAAATTCTGTTTATTTTACTAGATTCATTTTTTCATTTATCATTTTCTCTTTCTTTCAAACGAGGTCGGTAGATAAATAATATATAAATAATGTTTCATTTTATTAATCAGATGATTGTCAGATTTTTAGTGTCTTGTTTTTGCAATTGTCTCTTGGGAGTTTGCCATAATCACGGCGATTGGCAGCTGACCATCGCAAGTTATAATTATCAAATATTACGGACCTACGTAGCAATTTATTGCACTGTTGTCGAAGTCTGTGATGTCAGAAGAGATATTTTTTACACTAATAGTTAATTTTTAACGATTGGCACCATTCTTCTTGTAGCTTTTTTGTGCTCGCAACGGAAAAGAAAGTAATTGAACATTTTTTTTATACTTATGGAAAGACTGACCGCGTGATACTGCTCTGACAGAAGACCAAGCTAACACGACAGCATTCTTTATATTCATGGAACTTATTTAATTGTATTACAATCAAAGGGAAAACACCTAATTAGTCATTTCTGATTCCTGAATTTTATTTATTTGTTCTTGACTTCCTTTTGGCATTTCTGTTCGTTTAGTGGCTATAAATCCGGTTGCTAAGTCGGAGGTTGTAGGTTCGGTTCCTGTGATTACTAATAAAAAATCTATTTATGTTTTGGGCAAGTACAGTCAACAAAAAAAGAAATTAAAATTGATTAAATATTTATTTCAGATCTTTCTTTAAAGAGACTCGTGGTTTAGTGGCAACCATGTAGATCATTGCAAAGTTAATCAATCCTTTTCAGGTCATCTTATGGAAGGGTGACCATTCTGACATTACATTGAGACTTCTCCGTGCCAAAGGCGTAAAGCAACTATGATTTGTACTATCTAAGGATTTTTCATATAAACCAACAATTATTAAATGTACTGTTTATGTCAATAAATAACATTACTCACCGACATTGACAAGACGATAAACGGAAGTTCATACACTTTTGTGATATATGTTGCGTATTCGTTATATAGGGTGCTACAGGAATGTGTGGTCAAAATATAACACTGGCCTTTTTTGCTTACGGGGTGGAAGATCATTATGGAAGTCTTTCACCCTTTGGGGAGGAGCGATGAGTCTTTCTTTTTTTATGGGGCTAATCCAGCCCACACGAGCACCACTGTAACACCTGTATACCAGGATTAACAGCAGTGACCCACGAGCACATTGTGCCGACTGCCTCATACAACGCAACAATAGAAACACACTATAGCGACATCTACCGGGGATGCGTCGAGCTACGGAGTAACGAAGGAAACTAAAAAACTACCAATCCTGAATCGCGCAATAAAAGTTCTCGCGCCGATTAGCATATATACCACACCCCAACGTCAACCGTTGGGCAGTGGCCTGCCAGGCATGATCACCTCGCCTGGTCGGAAAGTCTCAGGAAGTCTCAGGAAAAATTAAACTGTCTTGGAACCCACTACGAAATTAATCAGAAGAAAACTGTAGGAGTTGGAAATATAATAAGTCCACTTCCCTCCTTAACCAAGCGGGAGACAAAATAGGCAATACCACGGATTAAATATAATATGGGTCCTATGTGAGCTATATTTGATTACTGTAGTATGTATGGCAGAATCGCCTAAACGCACCAATATTCATCGCAGTTGACACAAGATCCTTATAGTATACCGCCCGAGATGTCATTTGTAAGCTATTCAGCATTAAGTTACGTTTATTGCACAAAAGACTGCATTCCCAGAAGATATGATGACATATGTATCCTGTTGGATATATGAATCCTTTTATGTAGACAAATTCAGATTAGAAAACGCACGACCTTTTGGACTCTAACCAACTTATAGAGAAAGGAAAGTCCTACTGGCGATCAAAAAGACCTGACATGTCAGGTTATTAAAAAAATCATTTACAAGTATTGTATAAGAATTGCCAATAAAGTTGTTAAATTAATAAGTAATAAGAAAGAAAATAATTATATCACCAATAATGAGATATGCCAAAGTGACGCAACCTGCTACTGTACTTAAATAAGGTATCAAAAATAATAAAATTAATAAAGAATCAAGTGTGACTAGAACACTAAGGGTTCCGCACTAATATTATATCAAATAAAATTTGGTTTGCTTAAAAATTAATATTTTTACCGTGGGAGAGCCACGCTTCGGCATGCATGGGCCGGCTCGAACGGAGTGATGCCACGGCCTCACAGAAAACCGGTGTGAAACAGCGCCTGCGCTGTGTTTAACCGAGTGAGTGAGGATACCAGAGGCCCATAATCCAACCCTTCCTCTCATCCCCCTCCCCATCCCCCAAGGCCAGGCAACGCACTAGTGATGCCTCTGGTGTTACGGGTGTCCATGGGCGGCGGTAATCGCTTACCAACAGGCGATAAAAATATGACTTTGCACTGACATCTTCTGAACTGTAAAATAAGAGTTTGTGTAACATAACAATAACTACACAGTTCTTAAATATTTTTGCTTTGCTTTTGATTTGATAATGACCCGCCAATTTTTATGATCAAGGCCACTATGCAGATGGTTGGAGATTTGATTCGACTATAAATATTACAATTACAAATATTAAAATTAAATATACATTAGATCCGTTGAAATAAAAGGTTGGTTTGCTTAAAACTTCTGATAATTCTAGAAACAAGTGTCTGAAGATGTTTACCAAAACTTAGTAATTCTCATGATAGAAAGACAGACGAAAACCGAAATGATTTTTAAGGGTTCATTCAAAAGTTTTGCGATACAGATCTCTTAAAATAGTCTCAGGAAATAAAAAGCTATCTATAAAATTAACAGTGCGTTTGAAGGTCATTTCATTTCATTTAAAGGTATGACAAGACAAAATTAGTACATTCTAATTTAGTTTAAGGCAAAAAGTAAGAACTGCAATTTGTTTATCTGAAATCAATTTATACGCAACTTCTTGGTTGAGTAGTTTTTTTTGTAGGATGGGGGCAAACCAGCAGATATATGTCTGATGGTAAGCGATTACCGCTAACCATGGACACCCGCAATACCAGAGGCGTCACAAGTTCATTGCCTGGGGGATTTGGAGTGATGTGGGGGAGGTGTTGGGGTATGGTCCTCTGCTATCCTCACTCACTCAGTGAAACACAGTGCAGGAGCTGTTTCACACCGGTTTTCTGTGAGTCCGTGGTATCACTCCGGTCGAGCCGGCCCATTTATAAAAGCGTGGCTCGGCTCTCCAACGATTATATAGTTATGATGACATAGTTGTATTCTTAACATCGTGCTAAGACCTTTAAAAGTCAGGCAGGATATTATTAGGACGGCTAGTTTGTGATAATACTCTTCATATGCATATAATTACTTCTACGTGAATAAACGCGTTTACTTTGTTGTTTGCTTGAACGCGATAATCTCAGGAACTACTTGTCCGATTTGAAAAATTCTTTCAGTGTTAGATAGCCCATTTAACAGGGAAGGAATAACTATGTATTATTACCTAACACTAATAGGAGCAGAGCAAAAATTAAAAATATCACGAAAACGCGGGAATTTTTTTACGCTACGGGCAATAGGAGACATTAACGAGGTTATATGAGTCAGGGAGTTATATTATAAGTATATTTATTCCCTTGGACCTTACCAGCGGCATAGTAATCCTAAACCTCCTTTATAAGGAAAGGCCTATGCCCAAGCGTGGACAATTAAGGGCTGATAATAATGGATCCTGCCTACCTGATGTCTCAACCTGGTTGCAATGGCCGTGGGCATAAATTAAATTCTGAATACCTATCGAACGTGATAGTTTGAAAGTAAAAATGACCTAAGTCATTTAAATGCAGTATATATAGTATTTTGGAAGCCTTTTTAGGGTCCCATACCCATATGGTAAGACTTCGCTGTCCGTATGTCTGTCCTTCCTGTCACCAGGTTGTATCTCATGAAGACAGTTGAAATTTTCAGATATGATATATTTCTGTCGCCGCTATAACAAGAAATACTAAAAAACAGAATGAAATAAATTTTTCAGGGGGATACTATACAACAAACGAGATTTTTTGCTTGTTTTTGTTCGATATTGATAACGGCAACGCCTAAAATGTATATATAATGGTACGGAACCTGCCTGAGTCCGACTCGCTGTAGGGGTCAATTTTTTTTGTTGAAGTCATTCATCCCTTATATTAGCGAAGCACAATAGGTGGATCTAGTCTACTTTCAAAGGAAATCCTTTGAAAACAATACAGGACTGTCTACACCGTATACAGGCCTGATTCTGCCATGAAAACTATACTCCAGTACGAAGTGTTAAAAGTTGTATACAAAAACATATTTACACCCAAAACGATAGAATAATTACCTTGAATATGAGTACTTCCAACAGTTAGGCTGTAATATTATCAGTCGACAATATCAGCCCTAACGATATGTAATTAGCCTTATATTATATAGATACGATTATCAGACAAATACTTCAGTGATAGCTGTGATAGAAAGTAATATATGGCGTCAGCTTAGTTGTAACATACGTTAGTTATCGTTCATTAGTTGCGTAGTTCTACTACGATCGTTGAACTAAAAGCTTTAAGCTTTTAGAATTAAATATCTATGTATATAAAAATGAATCCCTATTTCCCTTGGACACGCCATCACGCGTGAACGGCTGGACCGATTTCAATATATTTTTAGGATTGGGTAGTCCATTAATCAGGTTGGTTATAGCCTATGAAACATCACGCAAGAACCAATAGAGGCCGAGTATAAATAAAAAATGTTGCAAAATCGGGAAGTTCATTATTTTTGAAAAATGAAGCCGTAGTTGGGGCGATTTAGCCAGTATTTTATGATTGTCTTTGCCTCAAATTTTATTAGTCCTCTAAACGTATAATAATAATTTAAGACGTCGATATCTATAGGTATATTAAGGATATTGAAAAAAGGGGGCTGACTTTGGGGACTGCCGATAGAAGTGAAAACTATGTACACATATGGATATATATGTGTAGAGATATACTCCTTGTATATTTTTAATGTATTCTATATGTCGATAACCTCTGTAGCGCAGTGGTAGCGTATGCGACTACTGTGCTGGCGGTCTCGGATTCGATTCCCGGGTCGGACCAAATGTTTGTATGGTCTGCAAGTATTTGTTACGGTGTTTGTTTTCTATGTATAATATGTATGTATGGTATGTATGTATATTACAAAAAACTACTAACTACTTATATCAGTTGTCTAGTACCCATAACACAAGTTCTGCTTAGCTTGGGACTAGATAGCGTCGTGTGTAAATATTTCCAAATAAATAAATAAATACTAATAACGTAAGGAGGTATATCTATGTACATATATTCACAGTATATATATAGCTCATTCACATTGGGTAACGATGACGCGAGTTTCATTATTTTTGTTCACCTAAAAAGTGCTCAACTCGCCTACAGAAGTATTCACTTCAAAAACTACTGAACTGTTTTTAGATTTTCTTTCTATCTATTTGTTTGTGTGCGCTAGTGTCAGAAGAGGCTTAGCCATAATTTTTCTTATGTTTTGTGGTTAATTTTTCCCAACATTAGGAGTTTGTTTTATTTCGATGGGTTGAGAAATGAATAAGTTAAAGATATCAGTTTAACGAATCACCGCGATGATCAATATACACACGAGTGAAGCCGCAGGGAATAACATTGAAATCAAGTTATTTACAACTTTTCTTAAGAAAATTAACGGACTGCTAACATAAGTTAGACAAAGCCGGTAATATAGTAACCAGACTGTTGATATACATGCTTATACACCACTAAATACGTATATTAATTTAGGTAAATGATAACGTAATCATTTGTTTTTTTGTTTCTTTTATTTCTTCTTTTAAAAAGACAACTCCCGCATTAGGAATATACCTACATCCTGTATCTCGGAGAACTTTACAAACATACATGAAACGGACAAAAAGAACACCCATTCAGAACAACAATTGATTTATTACACAAACTGTTGTCCCGTGTGGGGTTTGAACACAATATTAACGTAGACCACGAACAACCGCTCAGGAATTAATGGAAAACGATAAACTATCTCAATACTCAGGATCCCTAACCACTCTTGAACAGCCCTCTAATCTCTGGCCCGAATTCGTCCATCACTTGGTTTACTAACCTCATAATTACGATGTAGTGGTCATTAACTCCGTTCTGTCATCAAATGTGACCCAATCATATCGTACGTAAATATCCAGCCGATATTTACATAATAATATATGTTATAAACAATTATAATTAAGTTGAATCACCGTACTTTTTTTGTTAAAAACAAGTCATCTCAATTATTGGTCTTGGAATTCAGTTCACCCTCAGGTCCGAGGTCAATTGCTCAGTTGAAAAACTGATATTTAGGTAACCAAATATTCCTGGGAATAACAATAAATGCTAGGAACAGGATAAAGTTTTCTTAATTATGAGACGTTTCGGAATTTTGAGTTTCTTTTGATTACTTAAAAATGGCTTGACTTGAGTGACAGATAGTTATAGTAACCGACTTCGCACAGAGAATAAGTACCATGAGTACGTTAAAGTGATAGTGGGCTGGTCAAGTCTCCAGACGGACTAACAGCTGCTGCAGTTGACACATTCAATCACTTACATTCCCGAAATCTGTAACAAATTTAGTTCGTGTCTAGATAGCGTTGCTTATAACTTTCGTGATTAAATTATTACATTATCACCCAATTAAAAACATTGGAGTTACGAATGATCACACTGTACATTATTCCATTGTTTATTCCACTTTTTTCACCTGTTGATATCACTTATGTGAAATCAACTGGTCTTCGTGGGAGAGCCATGGCATGTATGTATCGGCCGGTTGGACGGGAATGATACCAAGGCCTCATAGAAAACCGGTGTGAAACAGCGCTTGCGATGTGTTTCACAGAGTGCGTGAGGATACCGGGTCCCCATACCACAACCAATCCCCAAATCCATCCTCCCCATCCTCTAAAGGCTGGCAACGCACCTGTGATGCCGCTGGTGTCCATGGGCGGTGGTAATCGCTTACCATCAGGCGATACGTCTGCTCGTTTGCCCGTATTCCATAAAAAAAACTTTCAAGGTGAAATAAGGCAACCTAAAACTCTACTTTATTCACTCGGGTGATATCACCCGGGTAATCAAAGTGAAATAAACATCTACATTCGTTCAAGACTCAAAAATGTCGTATTACATATTATTTAACACGCTTTGTGTTTTTATATTTACTCACATTAAGAGATGACTACTCATCTTTAAAGAGATTAGTTACAAAATTTTGAACAACACAATTATACCAAAGAAACTCTTTCAAGGCTGACAAACTAAATTTGCATTAAAATCACTTTTCCTGTTGAAATATAATCACATAGTCTAATTGTCTAATAACAATACTTCGTGACATATATACTGTTGTTTGTATGTATATCCTGGTGCTGCAAATCTATGACTACAATGCATTAAAAATTTACAAGGCTAAACAGGTCAATTTATTATATTAACACGATTACAGAAATATCTAAAACAATGCATACAGGCAAAATGACTCTACTCTGCCTGATGGAAAGCATAAGCAGAATCCAAGAGTGGTGGTCATCATCCTCAATGCGTGGACAGAGCAGCATAGTGATCCACACTATGAGGGCATAGTGAGATGCTTTTTACGCCCCACTTACAGAACCCGGTAAAAACACATGCGGTGGTAGTGAGTTCCATGTTTTGATCGCTCGGCACAAGAGGGAAGAGCCATACATTGCATTCGAGAGCGTATATCCACTACTCTAAAAGAGTAACTTCGAAGGCCAGCACGTGATGTCTTGTAGAAGAAGGGGAACAGTTGAAAAAGCTCTTCAGAACATTCCCTATGAAACTGGCGATAGAGGACTGGCGATAGAGGCGATAGAGGCGATATCTCTTTGCAGTTTGTAATCGAACCAGAAAATCTAGATGTTCTAGTCCAATCTTCTTGAATTCTTCCATTAAAATTTATTAACAATAAACTATAGATTCTACCCATAATATTATACATAACAGTATAATTAAGATAGTAGGGTAAATCAGCCTTCCGGTCAATTGAATATTTCTAGACTCTGTAATGACACAATTTGCACAAAACAATTCACGTCCATCCAGTATCCAGACGGTACCAATTTGTTCCAAAAACAATTCAGTTGTTAACCAGATACAAACAATCGCCAATCAGATCAATCAAATACTGACACGAACTCAAACAAAAATCTGCTTCAAAACGGTTTCAACCGGTTACTACACTTCTACATGCTTCCATTATCCGGTAGATTTTGCTGTTAGTTTTACCACAATTAAGGCAGACTAAACTTTTGATGGGTAGTCGTATGATATTGATTGCCCAAAAGCTGCGTAATTTGTTTTAACTTTTTTATTGCCACCTGCATGAGAATATTATAGATACCTTAGATTGTCTTTTAGCAGTTGCCAGAACTTATCCGGACCGACGAATGGCAGAATATAATATTATATATGATATGATTCGTATTGTTATTAAAAATATAATTTTTAATAACAATTCGAATCATTTTTAATTGATTTATTTTGTTATCATATTTAGGTGTCTTTGATTTATAAAAAATATTCATGAAAAATAGAGTCACAATTTATAATTTTCCAAATCGTGTCGACTTTAAACGAAATTAAGGAAGTGAGAGAATATTTCTTTGTAAGTTGGATCAAGCGAAGTCACACAACGTCTACGGTGTTAGGCAATTATGCCGTTGCTTTTCATCCAATGGGCAAGTCATTGGTAGGCTTTCCTCTCCCCCGCCCCAAAAAGGACAACGTGTCTTTCCATGTGCGACAGCAGTCATTTTCTATCAGGTATACCATAAAAAGTGTAGGGAAATTTCTATGTTGAATCATTCTATCAGATTTTTTATAGCATTCAGTATTAGCTTATAAGTTATTGTTGCCTATTATGGTAACTGACATTCGTTGTATTCGAAGATCTGGTTTTTTCCACTTCGCTGCAATTGTTTTCATTTTTGGCTCAAATATTTCTGAGTGTGTAACGTATACATTGCAATTAAATTTAATTGGTGTTGATGCAAGTGACATGGATAAATCGAAGATTAAAGGAACAATGACGTTTATGTTACTAAGCTCAGCAATGGCTTTAATAAGTCTGTTTGTGTGAGCGTCTGCCGGAATCATGTACTCACATTGAGTGTGTTTTAAATTGTAATGCTCTACAATGGTGGCTAGTAAAAGTAATAAATTTTGTAAATTATAGAAGATTTTGGCCGCGACTTTTAAAGTTACATTAATAAAGTCTTCGAAAACAATTTCAACTCTATGTCCTTATTCTACAAATACTCTTCATAACCAAAGTTTATATAACATTTTGATTGATCGTATTGAACATACAGCGTTACAAAGTTATAATAATCTTCAATCACTCGCTGAGAACACTGAAAGATTTGATGGTTTTTTGAAAGGACATGGTTTTACTTTAATAACGCTGGTCAAAATGTGCCTATCAAGGTTGACCACTAGATCTTGGGTAGGGTGTCAGATATATAACTACTTTAAAGCTCGCATCCTTTTCTAACTATTAACGTAGAGATGTATATTTTAATATAATTTACAGAGAATATGAGCAATCAAATACATAGTATCGGCAATATACAAAGGGTGGTTTTATCGCTTAAATCAATATCTCCCGAAGGCAATCTTAACGTGGATTAACGCTATTTTCAATAAACTGGCGGTTTTCGTTGACGTAAATCGAGAAGCTTCGAGAAACATACTGTATGTTATACGTATTTTTATTGTTATCAGTACGTGTGCATGTATGGTTCGCTATGATTAATTCTTTTATTAATTGAATCTTTATTACAAAGTTAAAAGAAAGAAGTAAGTTTAAAAGAGTTTATTTTTTTGACTTTTTGTTTAAATATAATTATTCCAAAGTAATCTTTCAGATATGGATGATTCTTTTTACCAAAACATCGCATTATGACCTACTAAATTTTACTGTTATTTTTCTATTTCTCTGGTACAGTGTTTATATTATTTATTTGAAGTTGTCAAAGTGACTCTACTGTTCCTGATGGAAAGCGGGAGTAGAATCCAAGAGTAGTGGTTATTATCATACTCAGTGCAAATTCAGACCATGCAGTAACACAGTATGGTGATTCACACTATGGTGTCCTATTAAGATACTCCTGCATCATTGGGCCCCGGGCTCGCACTCATCGACATAATGATGATGATGTTCTCCTAACCGTTTTCGGCCACGGCGGCGAGTCTCAACGGAGACCAGCCAACTGGTCTGGCCAACGTAACTACGCAGGAGATATTATAGTGCACTAGTGTGTGCCCATACACAGGTGCACTTTCTGTTCACTCTCTCTCATAATCCGATGGGACGACGGTTAACCGATACGACCGGGAAGAGATTATTCTCCGGGGGTTCAAACCCCACCTTCCAAACTCCGAGCTGTTAATAAGTATTTCTATAATCAGAAAAATAAAAAACTAAAGTGTTATTGCACTTTTGGCCCGACCCGGAATTCGAACCCGAGATCTCTTGTTTGGCAGTCACATACGTCCACTGCTAGACTAAGAGGCAGGTATATCAACATAATACGGCAGCACGAATGCTGTCATTTTAGGTTGGTCTTCTATGAGAGGGTAGTACCGCCCTGCTCGAGCTGGATCAAGTATCTTTCATTGACAACATTTTTGCCAAATTTGACAATGCAATAGTCTGAGTAGATAAGCCATAATGGAGTCAAAATCCCAAAAATAATTTTGCTTTTAAGTACATCGGTTAGAATACACGTCTAAGGTTAACATCTTAACAGTACGTATATATAATTTATGAGTTTATAAATAAAACTTACGGAAGTGTTAATACACATGACCCAATAACGGTTCAATAGAGATAAGTTAACAAGAGTGAACTCAGACTCTGAGTGCCGGCAGACATAATGAGTTAAACATGTATCGAATTATCAGACGTATCGATTGTTATTCGATAACTAAAACCAGAGTAGCTCTAGATTCAAATTACTGTTTAATAAATGCTTATGACGTGTGTAGATTAGGTTCTAGTTTACGTTAACATACTGTGAGCAGTGTTGTGGAAAGGTTTGGTGTCGGATAGAGTATTGTTTCTGGATGATGGATAGAGTGTGGTTTTGAATGTTTTTTGGTCACAAGATTGTATGAAAAGAAGAAGTGTATTAAACGAATTTGTGCAAGATGGCTGGCAGGAGGTAGACGCAAGAAGCCGAGGATCGAAATAAGTGGCGTGCAATTGGAGAAGCCCATGTCCAGCAGTGGACTGTGGTAGGCTTATAATGATGATGATGAATTTGAATCCTGCTTACGTAATGGGGGCAAGTCACAAATTAAATCAGGTACTTTAAGAGTTAAATTGGAAATTCAGGAAATAATTTGCGGAGAAAATTTAATTTAATTTAATTTAGATAATGGTTTGGACGAATATTGCTCAGGGCTACATAAACAGTTATAGGCTACTTAAACGAATTGGCAACTTAAACGAATTGTTACCGAGAAGTATTCATCTTTTTTTCTATATATATTTTTTTCAATTTTTAACATTCCCTTAAATGTAACAATCTCTTACAGAGGTATACTTCGTTCAAAATTACAAGTGTTGCCACACTTGGGGATTTTGGATACATCACCAAATATTATCGCCAATATGAGGATGTATTATGATAGTAGAGACTAAAGATTTTAGGGCGCAAAACACATAATTCTATCTCTATATCTATCAATGATGGGCTCCCATATCCAGCAGCGGAAATTTTTAACCTGAAGTAATATAAATGCAATGGTTAGAGTACTCTACGTTAATGTCAATTAAGAGCGCAAACAACAGTGGACATTGTACCACTATTGTATCGTAAATGTTGAGACTGTTGATACCTAGATGCACAGACAACCATTATCAATTGATATTATTTTTATCGCCATTTTTCATCGGATGCAAATTGACCGGTCAAATGCAATAATTTATGTTATATTTTTGTATTTACTGTGATGAAATCGCGCGATTGTTTTACAAGTCTAGATTTTACGATCTGAATTAGAATTAAAGAGTAACCTATTATTATTTTAATTAAAGTTATCAACTTATGTTAAATGATTACCGTATCCCATGGGCACCTGAATCCCTAGAGTCATAAATTTGTTGCCAAACTTTGAGACTCCCCCCAAATCAGAGAAAACCACCCTTTGGTTTTAGCTTCGGTAACCTCCCTTGTTCAGTTAAAAGTAATGAAAGAATTTCTTTAAAAAAAACTTCCATCGAGGTACATAGTTCATTTGTCCAGAAGTATGTCTCTTCCACGATAGTTTCTTTTTAATATAAATTGAAAAAACTGTAGGTGTTAAACACCCGATAAGCGTTAAATACATTGTGTGGTTCGTCAACCTCGCGTATGTGTTCGGCTATCGCGACCTAGACAGTTTGTCATTGACAGAGATCGTGGTCAGAAATAGTTCGCGTCCTACTTCGCACTGCATGTGTCACACATATATTGTATTTTATGTGTGATTTGAGAATGGTAGTTTATCTTAGACTATTACAGCGCTGAGTAGTTAAGGTAGGGCAGCTTTATTAGCTATATTGTATATGAAAGTCCATAAAATAGAAATTTAGACTTAAAACTATTTAACTTTCTGAGAATAAAAATGCCTGACAGGGTTATTATAAGCACGCGAATGCGACCCAGACTTGTTCCAGCTGCTGTCCCTATATTTAATATAATGTCCTTTGAATAGAAGCCTTTTTCTTTTTAATGTAGTGTACCAGGTATGGTAATACCCTCCCAACACCAGTGAGTCCAAAATAGTACGTTGTAAGCTACAGATGCTAAATATATAAAATGAGCGATAATGGATAGACCTGACTTATAGTAAATAGTAAAACCAAGTGTACAGTAATATTATATATGTATCTAAACACTTATATAGTATTATAAAATAGATCGGCATCATATATCTTTAAAAATAAGACTATGACACTGAATTATTTTCTCAAAGAATTTTATGAAATAAACCTATTTGAATTTATAATACGCCGTGGGTGTATGTCTGTACAGTAAAGAGCCTACATGACTAGTAGTTTTTAGTCAGTATGTTTATCAGTAGTCAGAAGTCAGTCAATTAATTATAATTAAAACGCACACGGCTCTAAATTAGGTACTTCCTCCGCAGGATCTATCTAATTTGTCTAATGTCTAAATAAAATATTAGCCAGACTGCAGATAAATGTACTTAAGCACTTCTAAATACCTTCAAAATTTTGTTATATTAAACTCAAACGCGCAAATACGTACGTAAGAGCGTTATAAGAGAGAAATCCCGCAGAAAAAGAGGATTGCAAAAAGGAGAACCTGAAATAAAATCCTAAATAACAGGCGACTGCAATCACAACCAGCTTCGTTTAGGAACGGGTCACATGTCCTTACAACATAAAGGATTTATGTCCAACGGTTGATGTTGGTTTGGTGTATATATGCTAATCGGCGAGAGAACTTTTGATTGCGCGATTCAGCTGTAGATGGCGTTGTAGTATATTTCTGTTGCGCTGTATGTGGATGTCACCACACTAAACGATTTGGCCAGCGTGGTATAGTAGGTCAAAACCTACTTTCCAAGGAGGTTTCTCCATTCTGAGGAGAAGTATATATCTCCAGAAATGGCCTTGAAAAAGCTGTTACACACGGATAATTATACATCAGAATCAGTTAGTTAATAAGATCTAGAATAACATGTCAATCCAACTACTGTGCGACAGCTATGCTTCGGCATGAATGTGCCGGCTCGATCGGAGTGATACCAAGGCCTTACAGAAAACCGATGTGAAAGAGCGCCTGCACTATGTTTCACCGAGTGAGTGAGGATACAGAAGGCCCATACCCCAAACCCTCCTCCCATCCCCCAAAGGCCGGCAACGCACTTGTAACATCTCTGGTTTTGTGGGTGCCATCGGCGATACGTACGCTCCATTGCCCGCTATTCCATAAAAAAAATTAGTCTAGTTCAAACAAGAGACAAATTTCTTTTATCATTTCTCACGTGTCGTTTCCCCCAAATGATTGTGTGAAGTATTTTTCGGTCAAAAGTTCATTCATTTGTGTTAAACATTACGATAAACAAATGTTTATTACATACACATTACAATTATTGCGATGTATTTATTAATTTTGCAATCATGATGTCACTGAAGTTACTTATTGACTTAATGTATTGTGTACTTTATTAAAACTCTGTTTGATGTAGTGATTTAGTCGGTCGCCGCTTTTTGCTGCGCTGAGTGTTATGGGTTCAAAACTCCGCACAGGACAATATTTTATGTGATCCACAAATTGTTCTTCTTTGTCTGGGTAATCTTTGTGGTCGTTTCATGTATGTTTGTAAAGTAATGCGAAAGTTGTCTTTAATAAAGAATTTAAGTATATAAAGTGTATTTGACTGTCTTGGTCGCGCAGTGGTTGCGTATGCGACTGATGTCCATGAGGTCTCAGGTTTGAATCCTGGGTCGGACCAAATGTTTGTATGATCTACAAATATTTGTTTCGGAGTTTGGGTGTTTTCTATGTATAATATGTATGTATTTACAAAAAAAAGTATTTATGTATTCATATCAGTTGTCTAGTACCCACAACACAAGCTCCGCTTAGTTTGGGACTAGATGGCGTTGTGTGTTAGATGTCCCAAATATTTATTTATTTTATTTATTTATTTATATGTGTTGTATGTATTTGCTTTTATCAGTCCTTTTTTTCAAAACAGAACACGATTCAAAATTAATGCTGTTCCACAGATAAAGTTTAAGTTACTATTTTATTTTTATGTAGTTTTCAACTCACCTAATATATTGTATGAAAGCTCAAACAAAAGATCTTCATTCAGCGATATATTGATGCGTATACCTAAATCACAATCAGTGATCGGAATAGGGAAGATGTCAATTCATCTTTTTACTCGACTACACTGAAGCAACAAGTTTGAAAATATTAAAAGCCCTTACGCAAGCACTTAATCGAGTAATCATACGCCAAAAATGTCTTACATCATTTTGAAAAAGAGCTGTTACTCTTAAACTGCTAGACCGATATTAACCAAACATAGAAAAAACTACTGCAAAGGAAATGGTTTTTACATGAAAAAAAAACGCATTAAAATCGGTCCATCCGCTTCAGAGCTCCGATGCTATATAAAGAGAGACACACACGCAGACAGACACCGACGTCAAACTTATAACACCCCTTTTTTGGCGTCAGGGGTTAAAAAGGAAGGGTAACAGTTTCCGCAGCCTAGTAGTGCCTAAACTACTGAACTAATTTTGATGAATGCCATCACCATTTTAATGAATGTCAATAGATTTGTTATAATAACCGGAATGGGACAGCGATGGAGATGGAGGATGACGTAAGTTTTTCATAAAATACCACATAATAATAAATATAGTATTTTATGAAAAGTATGGCGCTCATAGCACAGTTGCACTCGGTGATTAGAAACAATCACGGAGGGTAAGCAACGATGGCGCGGTCAGTACCTGGATGGGTGACCGCTGGTGGCATGTTACCATCAGCGTCTCTGTTATTCGGAGGTCACGTTAAGCAGTTGGTCCCGGTTGTTATCATAGGATAACATTCGTGAAGCTTAGTTGGAGACCTTTGGGCGGGTTAAAAAGATCCATCGGCAAGATTACGTAGCCACAACGTAGTCTTGCCAGTCCCCAACCTGCATTCGGGCAAGGTGAGCCTCTCCTGAGAGGAGACCCGAGCCCAGCAATGGGACATTATGAGGGATAAAAGTTTATATGTCATTCGGTTTTCGATTGCGTATAGTTAGGTATCGCGGTACTAGTTAATTCAATGCACGATGGCAAAGCTTTGTATCAATAACTACTATTTCAAAAAAACATCAGCAAATCGGTAAATAGAACGGTCGATGGCCTGAAATTAGTTCGAAATGAGCATTTTTAGATTTTTGCGTGGACATATATTTTTGAATAAATGTATCACATTGAAATAAATTATTAGGTAGCGATGTATTGATAACATACTTGTTACTTATAAAACACCTGTTGTCGGTAAGTAATCGGTTTGGAGAAATCATTTTTGCATTTATTTAGGTATCCTAGATTCCTAAGAGTATTTGGTCATTCATCATCATCATCTTCTTAGCCTTTATTATATCCCAGATCTGGAGTCGGCTACTAGTTCAACCGGTTATACCTGAATATCTGTTTTTACACGGCTCGACTGGCATCTGACCTTTTTTTTTTTTGACGTGGTGGAATGCCTTTACGCGCGGTCCCCGCGGGGACAGGGGGTTTACTTTGTGTGGGACTCCTGACTGACACCAGTCAGACTACCCACTAAACCACCACGGTGTGCCACTCTGCGTCTGAGACGGGAGAGATCCGGGAACCGCTTTCTTACGCCATCCGGACCCCTCCCAGCGCCTGCCCGCACTGAAGCGGGCTCCGTTGTCTGATGGTAACTCTCAATTAAGGCGACGTACGGCACACGCGTTACGTCGCCCCCTCGCAGGTGGCCTATGTAGCGGATGGGGGGGAAAACCCGTCGCGCCCATCCGCGGCCACACTCAGGGCGGCATGAGGCGCTGGTAGGCGCGCCTCCGCCAACTGGCATCTGACCACCGCAACCCTGAGGGTGAACTGAATTCGAAGGTTGAACTAGTCGTCAATTTATTTGAGGGCACTGACTTCCCAATAACGATTGCCATAGACGTTCATGACAACCGGGATAAAATAACAATAAAAATTTTAAAATAACATATTTTTAAAATAACAATCTGGAACCTGCCAGGTTTGATTGTGGCACTCTGAAGTTGCTTTGATAAGAAATGAGGAAAAAATCTGATGCGAAATATATAGGTATACAAAGAATAATAACTAATTAATTTGTCCATGTGCCTCTTAAAACAAGGGTCAGGCTTAAAATATAATAAGTAAAAAAATCGGCCAAGTGCGATTCGGATACGCGCAGGAAGAGTTCCGTACTTTAATCTATAGATTTGAAGCGTCTACCTGTTGCCGTTATCAATATTAAGCAAAAACGAGCATAAATCACATTTGTTGTATGGGAGCCCCCTTAAATATTTATTTTATTCTGTTATTAGTGTTTGTTATTATAGCGGCAATCGAAATACATTGTCTCTAAAAATATCAACTTTCTAACTATCAGGGTTCATGAGATACAGCCTGTTGATAGACGGACGCATAGCGAAGTCTTAGTAATAGGGTCCCGTTTTACCCTTTAGTTATGGAACCCTAAAAAGGAAACCCATCAATATGAATCTGAAGAGATTAGGAATGCTTTGGCGCTATATTGCAGACGTGCAAGATAAAGATGACGGTTGCAGGAGGAATGTTTTTCCTTTCTCATCAAACCCTTCTACAATCAACTCGTACGTCTACTGTATCGTGTCTACCTATTCACACATGATCTTTTATAAGAAAATCTTTACAGTAGCATTTCCTTATCAATAACTAGCCATGGTATGTAGTGTTTATCATATAGATCTATTGTTGGCAGCGGTACTAATGTATTTATATTTTGTTGGCAGAGACCAAGGAGCGCATGCAACGCGCACCCTTCGAAACGGCCCTTCATCATGCCGGTGAGTACATAATATATATCACATATATACATAATATATATATCATCAACAACCTATAACATCCCATTGCTGGGCTCGGGTCTCCTCTCAGGTGAGGATTAAGGCCATATTTCCTCACGCTGGCCGAAAACAAAAACGTATGCAGATTACAAACATATACATATTAGAATAAGAAATCTCTTCATCTTCCTAGCCTTTATTATTCCCAAGACTTGGGGTCGGCTGCTAGTTCAACCGGTTTTACCTGAATATCAGTTTTTAGATGGAGCGACTGGCATCGGCACTCTGCAAACCTGAGGGTGAATTAAATTCGAAGGTTGAACTAGTTGTCAGTATATTTGCCTCGTCGCGGGCCGCCCCCCGGCGCCTCCATAGTGGTCAACTCGGTCCTCGTACCGGTTCGGGCCCAGATGAGGTATCTGGGCCTGATCCTCGACGGTAGGTGGCTCTTCGACGAGCACTTCCGACAGCTTGCTCCCAAGCTGGTCGACACTGCCTCCGCCCTAGGGCGACTTTTGCCCANACCTATTTCCTCACGCTGGCCGAAAACAAAAACATATGCAGATTACGAACATATACATATTAGATTAAGAAATCTCATCATCTTCCTAGCCTTTATTATTCCCAAGACTTCGGGTCGGCTGCTAGTTCAACCGGTTTTACCTGAATATCAGTTTTTAGATGGAGCGACTGGCATCGGCACTCTGCAAACCTGAGGGTGAATTAAATTCGAAGGTTGAACTAGTTGTCAGTATATTTGAGGGCACCGACTTCCCAATAACGATTGTCATAGATAGATGTTCATGACAACCGGGACTGACGGCTTAACGCGCTCTCCGAGGCACGAGGGGGAAACACAACCATCCTCCATACTCTGGGCCAAGAATTTCTTGTAAGAAAACCCAGCAGTAATCCGACCCAGGAATCGAACCCGAGACCTCTTGCTTGGCAGTCGCTTACGCTAGCCGATAGACCAACGAGGCAGTCAGCTTTTCTAAATACATCCATGGTTTAAATCAAAAGCAACTGCAGATAGTTGCTTTCGCTAACCACTAGACCAACTAGGCAGATCAAGAAATCTGTATTTTATGATAATATTAGTTTCAATGCATTATTATTCCAATGTCGAATTTTCATTGGTCAATACCAATTTATGAGCTTTGATACACATAGGTAGAAGAAAACTTCTTGCCTATGGTATTTCCTTTTCAGTCAAGTTTTTTCATGTTTTTGAGGGTGTGTAGAGAAAAAGAGGTACTACTTATCATCTCCATTCTAGAAATGTTCGGCTCCATCGGGTGTACATTGATAGATACACGAAAATGTACTTAAACTTACGAAACATCATGATTTAATTTATGTATGTATTTAATTTTCATAAAATTTGTTTTATCATATGTCAGTTCATTCCTTCATTCCATTTACGCCATGTCTTCTGTTTTACAAATATATAGTAATCTGTTCTTTTTTAAGGCGCTCATAGCCCAGTTGCACTCGGTGATTAGAAACAATCATCGAGGGTAAGCAACGATGGCGCGTTCAGTACCTGGATGGGTGACCGCTGGTGGCATGTTACCATGAGCGTCTCCGTGATTCGGAGATCACGTTAAGCAGTCGGTCCCGGTTGTTATCATACGATGACAGTCGTGAAGCTTAGTTGGAGGCCTTCGGGCGGCTTAAAAACATCCAACATCGCCTGATGATAAGCGATTACCGCCGCTCATGGACACCCGTAACACCAGAGGTGTCACAAGTGCGTTGCTGGTCTTTGGGGGATGGGGAGGGGAAGGGGGATGGTGAGGGGGATAGGGGGCGTTGGATTGGGGTATGGGCTTCCGGTATCCTAACTCACTCGATGAAACACAGCGTAAGCGCTGTTTCACACAGGTTTTCTGTGAAGCCGTGGTATCACTCCGGTCGAGCCGGCCCATTCATGCCGAAGCGTGGCTCTCCCACGGCCAAAAATTTACGTAGCCACAACGTATTCTTGCCAGTCCCCAACCCGCACTTGGCCAGCGTGGAGACGTATGGCCTTAACCCTCTCCTGAGAGGAGACCCGAGCCCAGCAGTGGGACATTATGGGTTGTTGTTGTTTGTTTTATTCTTTTTTCGTCGGTCCGTTATTATTGTATCTATTAATTTGAATTCAATTTCTTTCCAGTATTTTACTCGTCTCTCTGCGACACATGTTTATTTACAGAATAGCTTTTTGAATTTCAGCTTTTAGTCGAGAGGCGCTACTTTTAGACTCTCTTTTTCACTTTGTCCATATTTGTTACACACATACGTCTTAGTATTTGTATTTCAGCTACATGCAGGCTCGCAACTATAACCACAAGTATTCTAGCCAATTCTGAGAGAAAGAGGATTAACAGCACTCTTCTTGTACAATGAAAACAATAATCTATGTTTACCAGATTTAAGACTTAATCTACTTAGTATATAATCTGCTAAGTTATAGAAAAGTTTCGTAACGTGTTCAAACGAAACCATATAACTGTACTTAATTTGACCTTCCGTCCACACAATCTATTTTTTTTGCTTAGCCCAGCTAATCTGTGGAACAAACCGTCACATGTGGCGTTTCTGGACCGATATGATATCCAAAACTTCCAAGAAAAGAGCGTACTTTACCCTCAAACCCTCAACAGGTGACAAAGTGCTTGTGACAACCTTACCCCCTGTTTTATCAAGTGTTAGGGGAAACGTACTGACGAATCACCAGGTTACAACGCAAGAGACACGAGTGAGGTTGTTGATCCTTGAGTTCCTCATTAAAAATCATGTCAATCAATCCTGTACTAGGATTTAATAAAAATAATAAATATTTCGGACATCCCATACACGACCCCATCTAGGTTCAAGCTAAGCAGAGCCTGTACTATGAAAACTAGATTGACAGATTTATTCTGATGAATATGAATGATTTATGATAAATGTTTGCAGATCATATAAACATTTGGTCCGACCCGAGACCTCAAGCACAGCAGTCGCATACACTTCCACTGCGCCACCGAGGCAGTCTCCTCATAACCTTACTTACTTGGTAAAAAGTAACTAAAAATTAGTGCAATCCCGATTATCTGTGTTATCAGCTGTATCTGTGTGTGAGCCGGTCTATTTGTGCCAGTGCTTAGTTCTCCTACGATAGAACGTAAACGAGACTTAAAGCCACAAAACACCAAGGGTTTGTCCCTTAAGACAGACATTTTCCATTATATGACTTATCTGCTCATCGGCTCAATCCACATCCTAATGAAATTATGGTCTAGTAAATATACCATACCTAAAGCGTAATTAGTTTGAAGGAGATATTCAGTGAGCCATCACATAAATCGATCATGTTATGTTAACACCATACCTTGACAGATCGTGGGCGAGGTGGAGTGAGAGGTTCTATTTTCATCTCCCAATGAACCAATCAGCCAAATTAAAAAGGCCACTCTCCGCAATCAATATCGTAACAGCCGATATTATGGTACGCATTTTGACTAAAACGTAGTTAGTGTTATTAATTTTGCGATTATAGTCACGGAAAAGTCAAAACATAGAAAAAAATTGTCAAGTTTGATTATGTAATTTAGTATGAATGGTTTGTAATGATTTATGATAAGTTAAGTATTTTTTTCAGGCAACTAGATTTAGCTAGGTTTGCTTACCCAACCAACCTTACCACGTATAAAATACCGTTCCTGTATTAAAGTATTTCGATCTAACATATACTTCTTTTTGTCGCAATAATGCTTTCAGTGAGCTCTTTGTACCTTTTTGACAATTTTAACTAAATTACTTATACCTGTACGGTTCACTGAGTTACGCCTACAGATTGACATTTTGAACGTATACGATGAGAGATGAGATATTAGATTATTTTGTTGACAGGTAGAGTTGACGTCATTCTTTCAGAATATCATTCGGAAAGGTTCAAGTTTAAGAAAGTTAAGTAGATTATTTATTGGTGGCAATATGACAGAATCAAGTGTACTGAAGTGAAGTCCTAAGTGATTTATGATTGAGTTCTGTGTCAAGTGATTGAGACTGCTCTGGTGTGTCGCGGGCTTACTGGCACTAAAAAGAATGACGCTTTCTAGTTTAACCATTGCACCGATTTTAATGTTTGGAGTTACTTTGGTTCTTGAGGAACGATGTAGGCCTCTCTTTACCGTGATAACCGACATACATGCGGAAGAAGGGTGAAAAAATCTCCAACTTTTTAGATTTTCGTTAAAAGTTAATAAGCCAATTGTAGATATATTTGTCGGGTACAGAAGTCCGTCGGTCTGAGTCATTAAGTCGCCTGTTTTCTGTAATATGAACATCCTACGGAGAAGAATAGCTAATAAACTTTAAATACAATCTATTACAAAACCGTGGTTTAAAATTACTTTCGGTTTCGTCCACCTAAAATTAAAATTAGTTCTAGAACTTGAGAAATCTGACAAAACCACTAGGTATTATTTAGACAGTGCATTGGGACGGTATTATATCTGGTTCAAGATTGATGCAAGATATAGCACCTGTACTTTTCAAACAATTATCACTTACTCTTATAGCGGAAAACATTTTAAGTAAACGTGTAAATAATACATTATTACGCTATTATAGATACGAATTGTTTACTTATCGCCTTTTATACTTACCTTTTTATCGTTTATTTTGTTGTTATGGTATACCGGGCCAACGAGCTGAGGAATCATCTGATGGTAAGTGTATCACCGTTTATAACTCATGCAATTCAGAGACTCAAGTGCTTTGCCATACTCTGAATACTCTAAATTGAGATGAAGTATTTAAGTGTCTAATTACCCTACTGAATTCATAAAGAACAATTAAGAAATTTCTTGACCGTGGTTTTCTTAAGGCCGTGTTATCACTGCGATCTGCTAGATCCTGTAGTGTCCTATTCAGCACTTGTAAAAAAAACACAGCACTGAAATTTCGACAAATATTTATTAACAGAATTGTTTATTCAGACACAAGTATCGTACACAGAATTTTTACTTATATATAAACTTATACGCGACTTGGATTATAACGGCGCGATAGCCCTAGTGAATGGCAGAATAGACCCGGTGTGGATTCCTAGCTCTTACTGATAGCCAGCCGGCAGGCAAGAATCAGGTCCGTAGTAGCAGTATAGCTAAAGGACCACTAACTGAACTAATGTAGGCAAATCTTGAGTATTTATAACATAATTATTAATGATTTTGAATATTGTTTATACGTAAATAAGCAATAATTGCAAGTCAGTATTTTTCTACAACAAATAGTGTCGAGTCATTGCACTTCCATGATAGAGTGGTTGGTGATGAGTTGATTTTTTATAGACAGCATCTGCTAATTTAAGGTTCTAAAGATATCTATCGGTTTTTTACACACCAAAACCTGGTATTTCTTCACTTGTTTATATGAAGAGCTAGAACCGTCATAGCATTCTTCCGACGCTGCCAAGTGTTTCCACTTAAACATTCTCTTACATTACAGGTCTATCTATCTGTACGTCGTACGATAAAGACATCATAATGTCGACGTACAGACGGAACAGTTTATGACACAAAATATATTTTTGCTAATTACTTGTAACCATTTTAAATGTTTATTTATAACCATGCTCATAAACCTAATAATTTTCATTACCAAACGTAATATAGTCTCTAGGGTTTGGTATAAATTCCGGATATCCGGCTACAATTATGTTTTATAGGCGGCTACAGTGATGTTAACTGTTTTAGTGTTTATGTTAAACCATATTTCTTCTGATAGATTAAATGAGAAAATTAATTCTATATTCGTTAGTGGAAGGTTAACTTTTCTTTGCCTCCGTAAATTACAAATCCGAAAACTTTTTATTCAAAACTGTAAAAGTGTCGGAGCTAGTTAAGTGTCTTTTCTATTTAATCTTAGGATAGCCATGTGACATCTCTAGCCTGGAGTTCATAGGAAATCGATGATAAGCATTTTCTGCGTTACTTTTGAGCCAGTGTCTGATGGAAGCTCAAAATGGCCTCCTAAAATTTTAAAAGCAGCTGTCAAAGGAAGGCAACGAACGGCTGTCTCTTGAATTACAGGTATCCACTTGTGTGTAGTCTCTCATGTTCTTTATGTTATATAACACACTAAACTGCATATTAAACACTGACACAAGTATCCGGCTACCGGATTGTCTTAGTCACAACACTAAACAGTAGGTATTTTACAGTGTTTTTCTTCAATTATACGGTGTTGTCTGGTCAGTTTAATTTCAGCGTATCACGATCTACAAACCTTGTTTTTCGTCTTGTAATCATCACCGTTCACTGTAATTTGTCGGCAAATGAAAGATAGTTTTTACTTCGCATTACTTGCACTAAGTTTTAGAAAATTTGAGGGTAGTAGAAAGCTAAGCCAAGTCTAAATGAGTCTCGGAGGAAACGATTTCAGTACAAGTAAATGCTCAACGATCACAATAATTATTTCTGAGTTTCAATGTTTGAACTTATAATTTATATAGTAAATTTATCAGAAGTATGTTTATGTATAATTCGTAATTTGGATCTCACACAGCCGTGTTCAAGATGAGGTCACAATATTATTAAAGTAGGTAGGTAAGAGTTTATGAAAGAAAAACGGCTGCAGAAGATTAAAACAGAAAGATTAGTAGAGTAGTGTAAGTAATTAGAACAAATAGGTCAGGGACGTATGTCAAATAAAAAAGTATACGTAGATAAACCCGGTACTTTATATACTGGATTGTTGTACTGGTTTCATATATCAACAGGGTGTGGAGTAGCCATATGAAGGCGTACCTCATTGTTAAATTATAAGCCCAAATGGGCCTACGCATTACACTGTTAGGACAGGGAATGTGTTCATGTGTGTTACATTGTAAATGTATTTTTTTTATGGTATAATGGGGAAAACGAGCAGAGGTATCGTCTGATGGTAAGCTGTTACCGCCACCCATGGACACCCACAACATCAGAGGCGTCACAAGTACGTTGCCGGCCTTTGAGGCATTGGGAGGGGATGGTGGGAGAGGATGGGGGAGGGGTTAGGATATAGCATCCAAAACCCTCACTCACTCGGTAAAACACAGCGCAGGTGCTATTTCATACCGGTTTTCTCTCCCCATGATTATTTTTGTAATCTCTATAGATAGAAAATCCGTTTTTTTTAAATCGGTTTATATATGTTAATAATATAACAATATCGTTTAAATAATAATATCAACAGGTAAAAAGTAACAGGCAGACAAAGTTACTTTCGAATTAATAATTTTGGTTTAAATATCATATTCAGATAAATAGTTACAGAACTTCCTACATAACTTTTATTCAATAATATCCTTTATTACCCAATAAACAAACCCTAACCTTCAATACACAGTGCGTACCATTTCACCTTGGCGAACAAACAACAATGTGGATTTTGTACACATTTAATTGTACATAAAGCTTGATATTAACGAATTGACGCTAAGCAGTTGCGTATGCGCATCGCTTGACAGACGTGTTTACGTTTCTTTGTTATTAGAAATATAAATCTTTTTAACCATTCTATATTGGCCTTTGTTAATGTAACGATGTACAGATGTTATGTGATGTTGGTTATTTAACTAGATGTACACTGTTACTCATCGATGCTGAAGTTACAAAATTTAATAGTATGTATAATTAAGCATGTGCATGTATAACTAAGCGTGTACATACACGCTAAAATTAAAATTAAAAAAAAACAACTACGCAAGCAGCAGTAAATCGAAATGCCTTACATAATTTTATACTGCTGGACCGATATTAGCCAAACGTAGCTAAAAACCACCGCCAAGAAACTGGCTCTCAAAGGAAAAAAACCGCATCGAAATCGGTCCATACATTTGAGAGCTACGATGCTAAAGACAGACAGACATCGACGTCAAACTTATATCACCCCTCATTTTGCGTCGAGGGAAAAAAAGATCAACAACTCCAAAGCATTTTGTACGACTCCAAGTACGCATGAACGCATGCATATATTACACGTAATCACTTAAGTTTATACAAAACGTATCTAAAAATATAATTATACAAACGCATTCGAGCTCAATAAAAAAAGGAAACGATATATTTTTAAACACTTTCTTTTAATATACTTATAAGTCTTAAAACTACGTCGTACATAAGATATTCGAAAATATAAATAACTGAAACATATAAAATAAACCGTTAAAAATAATTTTACTTTTGGATTCATAAGAATAAATAAAAGTAAATAGTTTAATCAAACTTTGTCCAGTAGGAAATTTTAATCAATGACAATGGAGACGCTATCAAACGACATTCGACCTTCATAACATATCTATGCACCAAACGATTAATTAATCCAAGTAAGAACCAAACACACAACACCAGCTTAAAAAAAACCATGAAAAAAGTGTACATCTGTTTAACTACTCCAACAAAACTGCTTCCTAAAAAATTCTTTGTAAAACATACATTTACCTTTGTTACTCTGTCATGTTATTTGGTAACACAAAACATGCTTTCTCTCCCCAAAGCTATCATAACATCCATGTTGTTATTGAATGATTCTCACAAATGTCACGCTATTTTATCGTAAGTACGAGTAATAAGTGTCGCGATGGGATTTTCCACCCCATGGCTGTTTGGGAAACCCATGGACATCGCTCGATATATCGGCTGTATACACTTACTCAAGGATTGGCAAATGTGTCGGTTTATGGGCTGTGTATGTACTTTCGGGTCATTTGTAATTCGGGAAACGTTTGTGCTTTAATTGTTATTTAGCATTTTATGAGTTAATAGTAATATTTATTAGTCTTTTGGCTGTCTGTTCGATTTCCACGAAGAATAGACGAATTGAGTTACGAGCACAATCATTTGTTCTGGGCATAAATTAATATTTGAAAATCTCGTGTCACGGTGTAAGTTCTCCGAAACGGCTCGACAGACTTTTTTATTTTTTGTATTTTAATATATGCATGAAGATAATTTTTTCACCTTTCTAACTCCACCCATCATTATTTTAACCGCGATTTATTTTTCAATTGTATGTGTGAGCAACGTGTGCTTTATCGTCTAGTTTCCTAGTTTATCTATTTTAAACTTTCAATTGTTAGCACTTAGTGGAACTTATTGAAACTTGTACTTATTCCACAATAAAAATAGTTGAATAATTACAAGTGACTTTAATTCTAGAATGTATTCTAGTTTATCTATGATATATATATGTGTAATTAGAAATATCTAAGTATATTTATCAGCAATCTAGTTACAAAGCTGATGTAGTTGATTGATATATTACAGGCTCTACCTGGCTTGAGTTCAGACGGCCGTGAGTGAGATGTTATCGTTATCGTTTTGGTACACATACACGTAAACAATGTTGTTACTTTTACGTTAAAAAGCCAAATATACCTCAAACTATCACCTAACTTTGCAGACCGATCCTATTTGGCCATGACCGATATGCGAAATTCTATTCTTATCGCAAGGCTAATTAAGGAGACAGAACATGAGGGAGGGAGACAGCATACGATAGCAGTGTTTCATCTGAAGGTTGACCTTACCTTCCATCATTATATTAGATTGGGTGTAACAAGTCATTACTATGGGGCTTTTAGCTAACTATAGGGGCTGGGCGTGACGTCAGCAAGGTTGAGGCCATAGTTATTAGTGTCACTGTCTTTGGTTTGACTGGCTTGTGTTTGTACGTTTTATACCTCCTTAGCTATATGTATGAATAGTTGTTCCGTTATTGATAGGAGACTGATAGTATAACGATGACATTATATCAACAGCCTTTAAAATTTAAACTAGATTAGGCATCTCTTTAAAAGGTAGGTTTTTAGGAATAGAAGCAATAAACCCCATACCAATGTATGGGGTTTATTGCAAGATATCATTTTCTTTACTGAGCTTTCAAATGGTAAAATTCCGTATTTTTATCTCCATTTGGGGAGTAGTATTCAGTACAATAACCTCTGAATTATTTTAAGTCTCATTTAAAGTGGGATTTGATCTTGGGAATCTCGACCTGACATATCAGACACACACTAGACGTTGAGCAATTTTTTTGTTATCTTTCAACTAGCAAATGAGCCCAAACTCCTCCTAACTCCTCTCCTCTCTTTTCTAACTCTTGAGGGGGTAGGGAACTTATAGAACTCACCAGAAAAGCAAAAGTTTTTGTCAGAAAACGAGTAATATACTTATATTCTTTTCATTTAATACGGACAACTATCCTGTATCGCAGATACTTCACAAATAGACATAAGACGAACGAGAAGAACACCCGGACTCATAACAACAATTTGTTGATCACCCAAAGTGTTGTCCCATGTTGCGTTCAACCACAACACTTAGCGTAGTAGAAAGCGGCGTGGCGACCACTTAAACCACTTGGCTAATCGTGTAGTCGATTATATGAACAAGTTTGTTTAAAAAGTGATAAAGGATACTATTTATTGATAATACATTTTGCTTCTTATGCTTTAAACCATCGATGTATCTACAAAGACTGACTGCCTCGTTGAGCTAGCTTAAGCGACTGCCGACCAAGAGGTCTTGGGTTCGATGCCCGGGTCAGACTGCTGCTGGGATTTTCTTACAAAAAAATCTTATTAGCAGCCAGGTGTATGGAATATGGTGGTTTTTCTCACCTGTGCTTCGGAGAGCACGTTATGCCGTCGGTCCCAGTTCTCATAAACATCTATGACAATTGTCATTGGGAAGTCAATTTCCTCAAATATACTGACAAACAACTAGTTCAATCTTCAAATTCAGTTCACCCTCAGAGTTGTGAAGGTCCGAAGCCAGTTGCTCCCCTGAAAAGGTGATATTCAGGTAAAATCGGTTGAACTAGTAGCCAACCTCAAATAATCTTGGGAATAATAAAGGCTAGGAATATAATATATCTACAAAGGCTGTCTTAACTGCAAATTCGTCGTAAATCAATTTTATGATGTTCACCGTTGTTCTCTTAGTTCTGTTGCTACTGTCTGCCAGTTTCCTTGTTGCAGTTCGTTATAACCACTAACGCATACATAGTTAAAAAAAATCGGATGCGCTGTCATGATTTTCAATTTGTTTCATAATGTCTGGTATTTTATGATTCCATTTAAGAAATGGTGTATTTTCAAAGCAATAATTGTTTCCAAGTATTCTGAGATTAGAAGTACAAAAATATTTGAACTCGCGTCGACTGTAAAATACGTTTCTAAACATCAAACATTCATTTGAAATAGTTAAAGAAACAGACAAACGAAACTATCCCGAATTATTTCAACGTTGGTATATTTTTTTCCAAAATAATACTTCAAAAGAAACAATAAAATATAAATATACCGGTTTGAAGGCGTCCATGTTTGTTTTGACGGTTGAACCTATTTTCGGTAGCGTTCACGGTCAAACACTGTTTGTAATAGATTATAGTGTGAAAATCTAAAATTTATGAATCGTCAACTTCTACACATTGTTTAATTGTATATACATATTTCAATTTGCTTATTATTTGTCTTTTTAATAGAAACTTTCTAGTTTTTTTTATGGAATAGGGGGCAACGAGCAGATGTCGTGTAGAGTTCGCCTGATGGTAAGCGATTACAGCCGCCTATGGACACTCGCAACACCATAGGCGTCACAAGTGCGTTTTGGGCCTCCGGTATCTTCACTCACTCAGTCGAACACAGCACTGTTACGTATCGGTTTTCTGTGAGGCTGTGGTATCATTCCGGCTGAGCCAGCAATTGAACCCAAAGTTTAGAAATTAGGGTCTTATTCTCTCCATAGTTAACCATTACGAAGCTTCATTACCGTCAATATTTTTAACAGCACACTGCTGGACATAGTTTTCCTGCGAATGGAGGTTCTGAAGTATAATTTATTACATGGGAGTCATATTTCAATACAGATGAGTTGTCTTACGGCATTAGGCGTCGTGGAAAAAAACTATGTTAAGATATAATTTCTTTGCTTTTCGTTGAATAAGTGTGTTTGCTGGTAGGTCAACTCTCATCCTCCCACTTAATATAGGACTGAGGGGGGACCCTTACAACTATTCACACAAATGGGGACACGAAGTTTTTCAACGCATTTGCAACTCTTAAATTCCCAGTGTTTATGGGCGACAGGTGCCACTTTCCACAGGTTACGCATCTGCTTAGTTAGCCCCCTTCATCATAACAAAATAATTGTTAAGAAAATTAACCAACAATCGATAATATTGAGTTTTACCAACACTTCTTCTTTTTATTTCTCTGAGACATCGCCTTTCCAATAATTCTATCAAGCATTAGCACTTACTTAAAAATTTAAACTGATATACCCGCCCGCGTATATATCGTTTATCGCGTCAAATAGTGGCCTACGTAATATTCTGATGTATAAACTATATTATTGTAAAGTTTCATTAAAATACATTCTGTAGTTTTTACATGAAAGAGTAACAAACATCCGTCCATACTTACAAACTTTCGCGTTTATAATATTAGCAGGATTGTGATAAAGTTTTATAATAGGTCAACATAAAAAGCATTAAGTAGCTAAAATTTCATGTTGGTTACCCCAGCGGCTCTGAGGTGATTTAGAGTGGTTTAATGTATGGTGGATTAAGAATATTAATTGTCACACAAGACAGCAGCATTACACTGAGAACGAAAATTTGACACGAACTGTACACAAACCCGTATTGCTAACATAGTGATGATGATGATGATGTTATCCTAGCCGATTACGGCCACGGCGGCCAGCCTCAACGGAGACCAGCCAATTACGCAGGAGATATTATAGTGTACTAGTGTGTGCGTAAACACGGGTGCACTCTCTGCTCCCTCACTCTCATAATCCGAAGGGACGGTTAACCAACACGACCGGGGAGAGATCAGGTCAGACAGCTTTACCTGCTCTCCGACCCCAACTTCCAAACTCCGAGCTGTTATTAAATATTTCTATAATCAGAAGAACACAATAACACTTTTGGCCCGACCCGGGATTCGAACACGAGACCTCTTCGTTGGCAGTCGCATGCATCAACCCCTAAACCAATGTGGTAGTTGCTAAAATAGTTTAGCGTGTAGTGTGTCTGCGTATTATAATTAAGAGAGGTAGGCATGCCGCCTCTCATTCATATAATCCATGGTATGATACTATCACAGGTCTGAAGTGCCTTATAATTAAAGTAGTGTTGTGCGTCATTTGTTATCACAAGCATTCATAGTTCAATTACCTGATATCGGTCAAGTACTCTGTATCACGAAATTACTATTTTCTGTATCGATTCTTGTAATGTCTACCTTGGATGACAATCGTTTTTGTTTATTGTCTTTTAAAGGTCATTAGTCAATTCATCGATATCATATAATTAAAACTTTTTCTTTTTTAATAATAGTAATAATTTATCTACTATCATAGAAAGGACTATTGTTGCCAATAAGTCTGACATTGTGGTGATGGATCGATTAGAGCGCCATGCAATGATTGTCGACATCGCCTTTTCTCATTTCGCTAAAGTTGAAAAAAAAATGAAATATTTGAATTTACCTCACGAGATTGTCGATATGTGGAATGTGGATTCCGTGATCATTATTCCGATAGTCATAACTGCTCACGGATTGATCGCCAAAAGCCTCGACCAACTCAAGAGGCTCACGTTAGATCGCTGAATTAAGGGTCTGATGCAGAATGAAGTCCTTCTTGATATGGGTCATATTGTGAGAAGGTTCCTGTCTTTGGAGCCCTAACCACCGGTTTATTGGTGCCTGTACCCAGAATCGGTGTTTTACTATTTTTTCATCATCAGCCTATCGCAGTCCACTGCTGGACATAAGCCTCTCCAATTTCACGCCACTTGCCAGCCGTCTTGCGCAAATCATCGCTCCACCTGGCCTGTGGACGTCCTACACTACGTTTGCCGAGACGCGGTCTCCATTCAAGAACTCGTTTACCCCAATGGTTATCGGTTCTTCGGCAAATGTGGCCAGCCCGGTGCCACTTCGTGTCACCAAGTCGATGACCTTGGTTCTTTGTCGGATCACCTCGTTTCTGATGCGATCCCTTAGAGAAACGCCGAGCATAGCCCTCTCCATAGCACGCCGAGCGACTTTGAACTTATGGACCAGTCGAACCGTAAGTGTCCACGTTTTTAAATATTAATTCTCTTTAATTAAATAGTCGACCGTGTCTGTTATAGCAGCCTCCAACCATTGAATTAAGTTGTAAATGAGTGGTAACTATTAGAAGAGTTGAGGTTCTATTCACGAGCTGTAATAAAAAAAGAACAAAAAGAGCATTTACATTCTGGAATTAAATTCACTTGAACTTATTCCACTACTTAATTAATTTATATTTACACCTGACTGTTTCGACTTATGGCATCATCAAAGGTCAATAACAATATCATTGATATTGCCATTAACCTTTGCCATAAATAACCATATATTGGAATAAGTACAAGTAAGTTTAATTTCAGAATGTGTTGCAACACGTTCCAAATGGTGACCACCACTCTTGGATTCTACTCATTTATTCCCTCAGGTAGAGTGGAGTCATTTTGGAAAAATCTTTGTTTTATGATGGCAAGAGGCAAATGGGAAGATTTATATGGCCTTTAGGCACCTGCAACTCAACGGTAACTACGATACTCTTTTGACTATCTCGCCCCCATAGTTAGGTGGAGTTGGGACGTGTGAGTGTGCTCCCGTAAAAGAGGAAGGTGACTGACTAAGATAACCAGAGACCAACGCACAGCCCAAACCGCTGAACCTGGTATCCTGAAATTTTGTATGTAGTTTTTTTATATAACGTAAATGAGCACTAATAAAGGAATAGCACTTGTGACAAGTGTCCCACAGATCAACTGTTGACTGTTTGTGACCATGGTCACAAACAGTCAACAGTTCAAACCAACAAACAGTCCAAACCTGATCGACAAGAGTGATCTCTTGTCGATCAGGTATGGTACAATAATTATTTTCACGGGAATTAACGCGATCACTTATTTGAAGGTATACGAGCTCTGATTTGCCTAACGTTTCGACCAGGTTGTAATATAAGAGGTATGTAATATCTTTAAATAAGTGATCGCGTTAATTTCTTTGAAAATAATGATTATGTCATGAAACGCGTAAGTTTAAAATTTGGTATGGTAAGGTACAGTTAAAAACATGTAGATTTTTTGATAAATATAGTATTGTTATACACATACACTGAGACTAATATATGAGATAAATAAATATAAATAAATAATAAATATTTCAGACGTCTAACACACAACGCCATCTAGTCCCAAACTAAGCAGAGCTTGTATTGTGGGTACTAGACAACTTATATTAATACATGTATACTTTTTTTTTGTAAATACATACATATCATACATAGAAAACACCCAAACTCTGAAACAAACTTTTGTAGATCATACAAACATTTAAAACAAACAAACAACAACCCATAATGTCCCACTGCTGGGCTCGGGTCTCCTCTCAGGAGAGGGTTAAGGCCATACGTCCCCACGCTGGCCAAGTGCGGGTTGGGGACTGGCAAGAATACGTTGTGGCTACGTAAATCAACATTTAACCCGACCCGGAAATCGAACCCGGGACCTCAAGAACAGCAGTCGCATACGATACCGCTGCGCCACCGAGGCAGTCGTATACGAATACTAGTACTAAGCCACTGGCTTACGGGCTAAAGGTTTGATTCTGATCAAACCTACGAAACCTAAGTTGTGAAATATATTAAACTCAAACAAGTAGTTCTGCCAAGAAGTAATTTGGAACATGTTAATAGTCGTGCATTTAAATAAACAAACACACGGCGGACTGACATAAATGTAATGGCTTAAGAAAATTTCATAGGTTCTCGTACTAAAGGAAAATTCCTACAAATTGACGTAGCTTCAATTTACGACAAATTGCTACGTTTACGACTCAAGATTGCCAACTAACTGTATCTTTTTCTCATTTTTATGAATAGGACAGACTAGATTTTATAGCCTAATAGACAGTGTTATCCTAGTAATATGTAGTTAATAGATATAATTAGGAAAATGTAATAATGAATGTTTTGTAGATGGAAGTTGACAGATATAAGAGTAGATGACTAAAAGAGGATATGGCTAAAAAAGGAGTAAGAAGAGACCTGACGAGTTAAGGTAGAATAAGAGAATAAGAAAACTCATTTTGCTAAACACAAATAAGTGTGAAGAAAGAGAAAGCAGAAGACGATTATGAGACAGTGGTTTCATTATCACTATTACTAACTAGTACATGTAATATGTTTGTTAGTTCATCAACAACCCATAATGTCCCATTGCTGGGCTCGGGTCTCCTCTCAGGAGAAGGTTAAGGCCATACGTCCCCACGCTGGCCAATTGAGGGTTGGGGACAGGCAAGAATACGTTGCGGCTACGTATCTTGCCGGTGGATGTTTTTAAGCCGGTCGAAGGCCTCCAACTAAGCTTCAAAACTGATATTGTATGATAACAACCGGGACCGACTTGCTTAACGTGTCCTCCGAATCACGGCGACGCTCATGGTGACATGCCACCAGCGGTCACTCATCCAGGTACTGACCGCGCTGTCGTTGCTTACCCTCGGTGATTGTTTCTAATCACGTAATGCAACTGGGCTTTGAGCGCCTCTTTTTGTTAGTTTGTGTTGTGTTTGTGTGAGTATCTTAGTTGGTTGGTTACCACTTCATTACTATAGTCTCGCCTCTTTCTACTGCCGCTACCCGCTACTGCTTTAAGAATGTGCCACGCCATATTCTGAATCCCTTACCACACGGAAAACTGATGGTTAACCGGCTAATATTTGCAGTTACAAAATTATTTTTCCAATGTTTTTAAAGTCGTAAAGGAAATATTATCGGGCAATAAAACATTAAGTGCTATATTACGTATTTCCTACATGTGATTTCTTCATGGTCTTTTTATTTAGTAATTGATAAAACAGGGATGATTACTATGATAATGAAAATGTTTATCTATTACTTTAAAGTCGGCATAAAAGATTATTTAAAAAAAAGGTAGTAGAGTCACGCTCATGTCAGCATGAACGAGTCGGCTCGACCGGCGCGGTACTACCCTCTCTCAGAAGATCAACAAAGGGCGATTTCCACATAAAACGCATCAACAGAAACACACTACAGCGCCATCTACCGCAGATACGCCGAACTACGGAGTAACGAAGGAAACTAAGATACTACCAATCCTAAATCGCGCTATGAAAGTTCTCGCGCCGATTAGTATATATAAAACATCTCATCGTCAACCGGCACGATCACCCCGCCTAGTCGGAAGATCCTCAATTTGTGTTGGAGGGACATGTGACCCGTTCTTCCACAACAACATTTGTGAGTGCGAAACCGGGGCCGGGGCCCAATGATGCAGGGGCATCTCCATACGAAATTACACTTTGGGTCACCATGCTACATTATTGGATTGTCTGAATGCAATAATGAGAATTGTGACCACCATTCTTGGGTTCTTTTCATATTTCCGATTAGGCATTGAAGAGACGCTTAGAGGCAGGCTCATGAATAATAAAATATTCCGCACAAAAGTTTAAGTAACATATATTTCAGTTATCATACTTATTAAAAGGAAAAAAAATAGCACTTTGACATAAAAATTGAAATTATTTTATGTGTTATTGCAAGTATGTATGTATGTGCTACATAAATCTAAAAAATATTTGTGAACTTGCCAAGAAGCTGGCAAATCACATTTTTACATTGTGCTACTTTCGCAAAAAATTGTATTTTATACAAAAACAAACCGATATAATTTTTATTTATATTTTTTATGACATTCTGTTTTATGACAATGTTATTTGTAGGAGCTACTAATTGAGCACAAAGAATGCCAGTTGAAGAAATTAAAAAGAAAAATAGCCTATGTACAAAATTAGATTATCGTCAATGCTGTGGTACTGTTATGATTAAGATGGCGGACTTGTGATCGAGTCGTGGCCAATTCAAATCGTAGTATCAACCAAGTCAAACGGTAATAGTGTATTTAAAACAAATGTTTTCTATTATTAAATTTCTATTATTAAAACAAGCCAGTTGGTCTTGCTTAATAACCCTGACTACCAGCCAGAAGTTGTGGGTACAAATCTTGCCTAGGACAAATATTGTATGATGAGGTTTGCTTACCTTTGTATCAGACAGTTGGGTCTACCACATAGATCGTTTTAAAATCAACAGACTAAACAATGCATGCCTAATTTTACACCTTTTTATTTCTATTTCTTACGCAATGATAAGCTCACAGCATGTTAACGTTAAACGCCAAATTCTTGCAATTTGAATCACGTTTTATATAAAGTTATTTCATTTCTTGGTTATCACAGACTGTAANAGAAAAGCAGAAGTTTTTGTCAGAAAACGAGTAATATACTTATATTCTTTTCATTTAATACGGACAACTTTGCATTAAAAATATATCCTGTATCGCAGAGACTTCAGAAATAGACACAAGACGAACGAGAAGAACACCCGGACTCATAACAACAATTTGTTGATCACCCAAAGTGTTGTCCCATGTTGCGTTCAACCACAACACTTAGCGTAGTAGAAAGCGGCGTGGCGACCACTTAAACCACTTGACTAATCGTGTAGTCGATTATATGAACAAGTTTGTTTAAAAAGTGATAAAGGATACTATTTATTGATAATACATTTTGCTTCTTATGCTTTAAACCATCGATGTATCTACAAAGACTGACTGCCTCGTTGAGCTAGCTTAAGCGACTGCCGACCAAGAGGTCTTGGGTTCGATTCCCGGGTCAGACTGCTGCTGGGATTTTCTTACAAAAAAATCTTATTAGCAGCCAGGTGTATGGAATATGGTGGTTTTTCTCACCTGTGCTTCGGAGAGCAGGTTATGCCATCGGTCCCAGTTCTCATAAACATCTATGATAATTGTCATTGGGAAGTCAGTTTCCTCAAATATACTGACAAACAACTAGTTCAATCTTCAAATTCAGTTTACCCTCAGAGTTGTGAAGGTCCGAAGCCAGTTGCTCCCCTGAAAAGGTGATATTCAGGTAAAATCGATTGAACTAGTAGCCAACCTCAAATAATATTGGGAATAATAAAGGCTAGGAATATAATGTATCTACAAAGGCTGTCTTAACTGCAAATTCGTCGAAAATCAAATTTATGATCTTCACCGTTGTTCTCTTAGTTCTGTTGCTACTGTCTGCCAGTTTCCTTGTTGCAGTTCGTTATAACCACTAACGCATATATATTTGCTAATAGTTAAAAAAAATCGGATGCGCTGTCATGATTTTCAATTTGTTTCATAATGTCTGGTATTATTTCAAAGCAATAATTGTTTCCAAGTATTCTGAGATTAGAAGTACAAAAATATTTAAACTCGCGTCGACTGTAAAATACGTTTCTAAACATCAAACATTCATTTGAAATAGTTAAAGAAACAGACAAACGAAACTATCCCAAATTATTTCAACGTTGGTATATTTTTTTCCAAAATAATACTTCAAAAGAAACAATAAAATATAAATATACCGGTTTGAAGGCGTCCATGTTTGTTTTGACGGTTGAACCTATTTTCGGTAGCGTTCACGGTCAAACACTGTTTGTAATAGATTATAGTGTGAAAATCTAAAATTTATGAATCGTCAACTTCTACACATTGTTTAATTGTATATACATATTTCAATTAGCTTTTATTTGTCTTTTTAATAGAAACTTTCTAGTTTTTTTTTATGGAATAGGGGGCAACGAGCAGATGTCGTGTAGAGTTCGCCTGATGGTAAGCGATTACAGCCGCCTATGGACACTCGCAACACCAGAGGCGTCACAAGTGCGTTATGGGCCTCCGGTATCTTCACTCACTCAGTCGAACACAGCACTGTTACGTACCGGTTTTCTGTGAGGCTGTGGTATCATTCCGGTTGAGCCAGCAATTGAACCCAAAGTTTAGAAATTAGGGTCTTATTCTCTCCATAGTTAACCATAACGAAGCTTCATTACCGTCAATATTTTTAACAGCACACTGCTGGACATAGTTTTCCTGCGAATGGAGGTTCTGAAGTATAATTTATTACATGGGAGCCATATTTCAATACAGATGAGTTGTCTTACGGCATTAGGCGTCGTGGAAAAAAACTATGTTAAGATATAATTTCTTTGCTTTTCGTTGAATAAGTGTGTTTACTGGTAGGTCAACTCTCATCCTCCCACTTAATATAGGACTGAGGGGGGACCCTTACAACTATTCACACAAATGGGGACACGAAGTTTTTCAACGCATTTGCAACTCTTAAATTCCCAGTGTTTATGGGCGACAGGTGCCACTTTCCACAGGTTACGCATCTGCTTAGTTAGCCCCCTTCATCATAACAAACTAATTGTTAAGAAAATTAACCAACAATCGATAATATTGAGTTTTACCAACACATCTTCTTCTTTTTATTTCTCTTACCACTGAGACATCGCCTTTCCAATTATTCTATCAAGCATTAGCACTTACTTAAAAATTTAAACTGATATACCCGCTCGCGTATATATCGTTTATCGCGTCAAATAGTGGCCTACGTAATATTCTGATGTATAAACTATATTATTGTAAAGTTTGATTAAAATACATTCTGTAGTTTTTACATGAAAGAGTAACAAACATCCGTCCATACTTACAAACCTTCGCGTTTATAATATTAGCAGCCTATTATAAAACTTTATCACAATGATAAAGTTTTATAATAGGTCAACATAAAAAGCATTAAGTAGCTAAAATTTCATGTTGGTTACCCCAGCGGCTCTGAGGTGATTTAGAGTGGTTTAATGTATGGTGGATTAAGAATATTAATTGTCACACAAGACAACAGCATTACACTGAGAACGAAAATTTGACACGAACTGTACACAAACCCGTATTGCTAACATAGTGATGATGATGATGTTATCCTAGCCGATTACGGCCACGGCGGCCAGCCTCAACGGAGACCAGCCAATTACGCAGGAGATATTATAGTGCACTACTGTGTGCGTAAACACGGGTGCACTCTCTGCTCCCTCACTCTCATAATCCGAAGGGACGGTTAACCAACACGACCGGGGAGAGATCAGGTCAGACAGCTTTACCTGCTCTCCGACCCCAACTTCCAAACTCCGAGCTGTTGTTAAATATTTCTATAATCAGAAGAACACAATAACACTTTTGGCCCGACCCGGGATTCGAACATGAGACCTCTTCGTTGGCAGTCGCATGCATCAACCCCTAAACCAATGTGGTAGTTGCTAAAATAGTTTAGTGTGTAGTGTGTCTGCGTATTATAATTAAGAGAGGTAGGCATGCCGCCTCTCATTCATATAATCCATGGTATGATACTATCACAGGTCTGAAGTGCCTTATAATTAAAGTAGTGTTGTGCGTCATTTGTTATCACAAGCATTCATAGTTCAATTACCTGATATCGGTCAAGTACTCTGTATCACGAAATTACTATTTTCTGTATCGATTCTTGTAATGTCTACCTTGGTTGACAATCGTTTTTGTTTATTGTCTTTTAAAGGTCATTAGTCAATTCATCGATATCACATAATTAAAAGTTTTTCTTTTTTAATAATAGAAATAATTTATCTACTATCATAGAAAGGACTATTGTTGCCAATAAGTCTGACATTGTGGTGATGGATCGATTAGAGCGCATGCAATGATTGTCGACATTGCCGTTTCTCATTTCGTGAAAGTTGAAAAAAAAATGAAATATTTGAATTTACCTCACGAGATTGTCGATATGTGGAATGTGGATTCCGTGATCATTATTCCGATAGTCATATCTGCTCACGGATTGATCGCCAAAAGCCTCGACCAACTCAAGAGGCTCACGTTAGATCGCAGAATTAAGGGTCTGATGCAGAATGAAGTCCTTCTTGATATGGGTCATATTGTGAGAAGGTTCCTGCCTTTGGAGCCCTAACCACCGGTTTATTGGTCCCTGTACCCGGAATCGGTGTTTTACTATTTTTTCATCATCAGCCTATCGCAGTCCACTGCTGGACGTAAGCCTCTCCAATTTTACGCCACTTGCCAGCCGTCTTGCGCCAATCATCGCTCCACCTGGCCTGTGGACGTCCTGCACTACGTTTGCCGAGACGCGGTCTCCACTCAAGAACTCGTTTACCCCAATGGTTATCGGTCCTTCGGCAAATGTGGCCAGCCCACTGCCACTTCGTGTCACCAAGTCGATGACCTTGGTTCTTTGTCGGATCACCTCGTTTTTGATGCGATCCCTTAGAGAAACGCCGAGCATAGCCCTCTCCATAGCACGCCGAGCGACTTTGAACTTATGGACCAGTCGAACCGTAAGTGTTCACGTTTTTAAATATTAATTCTTTTTAATTAAATAGTCGACCGTGTCTGTAATAGCAGCCTCCAACCATTGAATTAAGTTGTAAATGAGTGGTAACTATTAGAAGAGTTGAGGTTCTATTCACGAGCTGTAATAAAAAAAAGAACAAAAAGAGCATTTATATTCTGGAATTAAATTCACTTGAACTTATTCCACTACTTGATTAATTTATATTTACACCTGACTGGTTTCGACTTATGGCATCACAAAGGTCAATAACATGTCAATAAAATGTTTATCATTGATATTGTCACTAAACTTTGCCATAAATAACCATATATTGGAATAAGTACAAGTGAGTTTAATTCCAGAATGTGTTGCAACACGTTCCAAATGGTGACCACCACTCTTGGATTCTTCTCATTCATTCCCTCAGGTAGAGTGGAGTCATTTTGGAAAAATCTTTGTTTTATGATGGCAAGAGGCAAATGGGAAGATTTATATGGCCTTTAGGCACCTGCAACTCAACGGTAACTACGATACTCTTTTGACTATCTCGCCCCCATAGTTAGGTGGAGTTGGGACGTGTGAGTTTGCTCCCGTAAAAGAGGAAGGTGACTGACTAAGATAACCAGAGACCAACGCACAGCCCAAATCGCTGAACCTGGTATCCTGAAATTTGAAATGTAGTTTTTTTATATAACGTAAATGAGCACTAATAAAGGAATTTTGGATTCACGCATAAAATGCATCTCGTAACTTCTAAAATAGCACTTGTGACAAGTGTCCCACAGATCAACTGTTGACTGTTTGTGACCATGGTATCACTCTTGTCGATCAGGTATGGTACAATAATTACTTTCACGGGAATTAACGCGATCACTTATTTGAAGGTATACAAGCTCTGATTTGCCTGACGTTTCGACCAGGTTGTAATACAAGAGGTATGTAATATCTTTAAATACTCATCAATTTCATGAAACGCGTAAGTTTAAAATTTGGTATGGTAAGGTACAGTTAAAAACATGTAGATTTTTTGATAAATATAGTATTATTATATTTATATTATTTACACATACACTAAGACTAATATATGAGATAAATAAATATAAATAATTAATNGACTGTAATAATATTTAATTAACATATTTTCATGTATTTGTCTTAGCGAAGGGATAGATAGAGGTGATTTAGACGGTCAAGTTTTGTCGACTGCAATTTAAGTCTCAACTAGCTGAAACACTCAACCTCGTGTACGTCTCCTGTTGCCCGTAATGTAATAATTTTCTTCCGCTTTTGTAAAAAAAAATTATTACCAATCTTCATTGGTGCTCCTCTCCTATTGGTCTTAGCGTGATGATATGCAACCTATAGCCTTCTCTGGTAATTGGGCTATCTTATACTGAAAGAACTTTTCAAATCATACCTGTACTTCTTGAGATTAGCGCGTTCAAGTAAACAAACAAATCACCGGCTTTATATATTAGTGTAGATTATTCAATAGGTATTTTTTTTGGGAGTTTGTAAGTGGGGGAGTAAGGTTTGACCCCTTTTACCATCCTCTTATTAACATTTATAAATAAAAATATGTTCTTCTATATTATGTGCTAACTATAACCTAGCCTTTTCCTGTGGCCTATCCGGATATATCATCCTGGTCCGCGGATATATCAGTTATAATATATAGATAGATAGTGAGACAAAAAACCTCACATACTTCCACATTTGTAATATTAGTAGGATAGGGTAAATTACATCTTTTTAAACCTCGGCCTCGATCGTGCCATTGTACGTGGTTCTTACTTTCCTAAATATCTGAGAACAGACCTGCTCCCTCTCCAAATGATTTATTTTTTCTAAATGGCTTCTGATAATACTAATATACAATAAAAGTATAATAGAAATGAATCTTTTTGAATTAGATTAAAAATATGTTAACATGCGGTACAAAAGTAAAAAAATCCTTAATATATATCCTATAAGTTTTATTTCTTCTATTCAGTGATGTCGGTACTGCTAAAAATACTTTAATACAATTAAGCAGATACAAAAATACATCATACCCCACAGCAGTTTCATCCCCATAATTGAGTTGGTTGGTCCCCAACTGTTTGCTTTTCTAGAAACTTTTGAACTGTTTCCTGAGGTACTTACTCCTGAACCAAAATGACCTTACTCAAAGAAAAAGAGCGTACTCCTACTTAAAAGTCCGGCAACGCAGTTGTGACGCTTCTGGTGCTGCGGGTGTCCATGGGCGGCAGTTATCGTTTACCATCTGGCGTAGTGTCTGCTCGTTTGCATCCTTTCCTGTAAAAAAACTTTGGAATAGCACATCGACTATTTTTTACTAACCAAGCAATCCTACTTTTACCATAAAACTTTCTAAATACAACAATTTGTTACAAATAAATTTAGAACACTAAATATTTACAAACAGTGGATCGCGTGTGTTGTAACAAATATTTTCTTTAAAATAAAACAGATTTCACCTATTGCCTGTTAGGGCCGACGTAGACGGACATTTGTAGGAATTGATAGCTTTATGGTGTTGTCTGATATTTATGATGATGTTTGTATTGACTTCTAACGAGGGGAAACGAAAAGCAGTGACTTCATTTGATGTTATTTATTTAAGTGCTCAAATTGTTTATTAGAATTGGACTTTAAAACAACAGTTAGTTGTAAGCTACAAGTACGTGACCTTGAACTACTAGTAGTGTGGTTTACATTGCCCAATCCATCAGTTTGTTAAAATGGTATTAAGGGCAAAAGGGCCATCGGTGGGTAAGTGAATATCGACGCTATTCGACGCTCGAAGTTTATGGCAAGCTTATACTCGAACTGTATCGCTAGATGGTGAGCGAATACCGCCGCTCAAGGATACCCGCAACACCAAAGGCGTCACAACTGCGTTGCCGGCTTTTGGGGAATGGGGAGTTGGATGGGGGCAGAAGTTTAGGTAAAGGCCTCCGTAGATAGATAGATATTAGTTTTAATTCATTAAATTCCCCATATATAAACACTGCTAACATCGCTCTTGCATGTTCCGCATATCCGTTTTCAACTATTTGTTATACTTTATAAGGCAAAACCATGTTTAGTTAAGTACACTTATGGAAAATTCTTATATGAAATCAGTGTTCTATTCCAAGTAAGGTTTCAAAATTCTATTGAATAAGTATCATGACTTTGGCATTAGAAACTATTACTGTCATAATAGCTAAATTTACAGCGTATTACAGTATAATAAAAGATGGTAGAAGAAAAAATGATGCATCGAAGTCAATATTTTTGAGTTATAAATAAATACTGTTGTGAAGGAACGGGTATCATATCCCTCCTACACAAAGGGAGGATTCTCCGACCAGGCGAGGTGCTCATGCCTGGCGGGCCACTGCCCAACGGTTGATTTTGGGAAGTTTTATATATGTCAATCGACGCGAGAACTTCTATTACGCGATTTAGGATTGGCAGTTTCTTAGTTTCCTTCGATACTCCGTAGTTCGACATATTTTCGGTAAATGGCGTTGCCATATGTTTTTATTGTCGCTGTATGTGGAAGTCACCACACTGTCATTAAATTTTACTGTTTTGAGCTATTTATGAACTTTTACGGTGGCTTGTGTGTCGTGGCTTAAGAATACGGTGTGTGACTGTTTTTGTTTATCCCGTGGGTGTCATAAAAGACGACTAAGGGAGCAAATTACGGCAGACAACAGCGCTACAAAGAGTAGAGAAACTTGATTTACATTCTATACCAACCTGCCTGGAGAGTATAGTATACAAGGCCAAAGCCTTCTTTCTTCCTGTTCTTATGATGATGTACTGTGATGTGTTAAAAAGTTGTTATTATTATAAGTAGATTTGGAAGAGTACGTGATGGTAAGCACACTATATAGCTTGTGGTTGTATTTCATCAATAGTTACATAGTACATAGTTTGATATTTTTGTAGCTGATGCGTATTATGTAGTAACAATGTACTAACTATTAGAGATGATTTAACTTGACTTATATCATTGGTGACGTCGGTCTCAGTTGAGTTTCAGACTGTGGAACGTAAGTCGGTGGCGTTGTAGGACAAATGGCCGTTTGCCGATAATAAACAACTAACAAACAATAATAGAGCTAATGGTGGGGGATGTAAAATGAAGCAAAATCTTAACACGCAACCACGGCAGGTCAAAAAGATATTACATCTTTTCTAATCAACCCTCACAGACAAATACGTCACCAATGATGGGTTAAATATGGGATGAAAGGTTTAGGAACACGATACCAGGTAATTAAACAAGACAAATAATAATGTTTAAGCGATGAGACCTTAGATTTGGAAATATAGTTATTTAAAGTTCCAATAAAATAACAATTGCAAACAAGTAAAGAATTATTTAAAAAAAAAAACATTCTTCGTAGGATTTTATTTATTTCGTTTTTTTTAATCTTGATGTACCCAGTGTTACTCTCACGGCTAAGAGGAATCTTTTGACACTACTCACATAAAAATACGACTAGCCATTTACGTTCTAGGGCTGCCAAAGAAATATACATACACTCGAAAAACATGACCCTTCTTCTTTCGAAGTCGGGTAGCTGATAAATGGCAGAATTTAGATAGAAAATACGATAAACTATCTGTCAGGTAAGCTATTATCTGTAACCGATGAAAAAGGCCCTAATATTGATTACATTCTTCTGTGGTCTTCCACATTCTCTATGGCGTCACATTCAAATGTTGCTCCTCAAAACGTTAGTATCCAATCTTCGAAGCTCAAGTATTAATTTAATTTCCTGCTGTAATCATTCTACTTATTACTAGCATAAATTATTTACGACTTTTTTTATATAGTCAATACTTCTGGGAACATCTTTAGGTCAACTTGTACAAGAGATCACTTATCTTCAGTAAAAATTTGTTTGTTTTCCATGTTAAAGAAATAAAAATCGAACTGAGCTTTACAGATTTGTATAAGTAATGATGATTATAATTTTTAAATTGCAAATGAAGAATATGTAAATGAGCAAACTTTGAGATTTCCAACCGTGTACATTTGCACTAACACTTTAGACTTCTTTATTTTATTGTTTCCGTTTGAACAGATATGTTTAAACGATTCGAGTCTGTTGCTGGATCTAAATGCAAACGTTTGAAAACATGGCAATCTAGGTGAAAACATTAACAGAAAGTAATAAAGACTCGCTGCTAAATAAATAATATTAATGTTATAACCATTCAAACGGGTATAAGATTTACATACTTTTAAATTTTTTTACGCTTTAATATCTTTTTTAATTTTTTTAAATAGTCAAAGAACAGTCAAAGATCGACTTACACTCATCTGATAACCAGATCATTTTTTTTATTGTTTTAATTTATAATCACATATTTGTTGGCTTGCCATATTATATAACCTTTATTTTGCTACCAATTTCGATCAGTTAATAGTTCGGTGTATTTACCTATATTGATTTACCTGTTCATACCTGTTGCCAGGAAGTTATACTGAAATAGTAATCAAACCTACTTAGGCATATTCTCTACGCAGAAAATTAACATTTAGGACCAAAATTAGTTGGTTATCAATAGATTATAAGGGATAAAAGTGATGTAATAAAATAAATTTAATTTTGAAAATACTTATGACAGTTTTGCGATAGGCAAGCCATCATAGATGTGTCCATTAATTAATAAAATTTAATATAAATTTTGATCTGGTTATCAGATGAGTGTATGGTGGAACGTGTGTCATGTCCCTCCATCATAAAGGGAGGTTCCTCCGACCAGGCGGGGTGATCATGCCTGGCAGGCCACTGCCTAACGGTTGTCGTTGAGATCTTGTATATATGCTAATCGGCGCGAGAACATCTATTGCGCGATTCGGTATTGATAGTTCCTTCGTTTCCTTCGTTACTTCATAGTTCAACGTATCTTCGATAGATAGCACTGTAGTGTGTTTTTCTTGTTGCGCTGTATGTGGAAGTCGCCACAGGTGTAAGTCAGTCTTCACCGGCTTTTCTACTAAAACGCTAGTTGTATTGTCAAGCTACATTTTTCTATTGACATTCTAACCTAAGTGTGTTTATTATTTGTAGCAACAATTTGAGTAATCAGAATAACTTAAACCACCACCCTAAGCCCTTCTTTAGAAATGAGGTTTTGGCTTATTTTACCACGATGACCATGCCAAATGATAGAGTTTTTTTTATGCTATAGGGGGCAAACGAGCAGACGTATTGCCTGATGGTAAACGATTACCGCCGCCCATGGACACCTGCAACACCAGGGGCGTAACAAGTGCGTTGCCGCCCTTAGGGGATGGGAAGGGGGATTAGGGGAAGGGTTGGATTATGGGTCTCCGGTATCCTCACTCACTCAGTGAAACACAGCGCAGGCGCTGTTTCACACCGGTTTTCTGTGAGGCTGTGGTATCACTACAGTCTACCACGGTCTTATATATATATCATGATAGAGTGTTGATTTTAAGTTTTCATTATCTTTGCAATGATGTTGATCTGCGTCCTTTGGCCCTCAGTCGCTTCATACTCGTGGGATGACTGTGTAATGACGTCTTTATTCTTAATAACACGGATAATTCTTTTCGTGATATAGATAATGAATATCTCTTTACTGTATAAAAGAGTTCCTTTTGGAAAAAATACTTTTTATTGTGCCCACAACAGGAAAAACTTATTTGCAGTGTATTTGTTCATTCTTTGATAGTGATTTTGTTCCTGAAATCCTAATGTATGTTAATCCTTTACATTTGCAATCCATTTTTATTATCAATTGTTACGTTACATAACAAAGTGGGTGAGATAAGCAAAGATTAGCACAGACCGTGTACTAGACTAGCGGGTAATAGATGTTTTTACTCATGCAGGAAATTATAAGCATCAAAGCTGATTTCCAGAGCAACTAAGTTAATAATATATAAGACGATAATAAGGCCTGTCCTTACATATGGATGCGAAACCTGGGCTTTAACCTTGAAAGAAGAAAGCCAGCTTGCAGTCTTTGAGCGAAAAATCTTGCGAAAGGTCTTAGGACCAGTTAGCGAAAGCGATGGAGTGTACCGCATCCGTATGAATCATGAGCTAAATTGCCTGATACGTGATGAAACCATCGTTCGGTTCTGCAAGGCGCAGATACTTCAGTGGGCAGGCCACATTGAGAGAATGCCTGGCACAAGAGCGACAAAGGCAATCATAAACTGGGCAGCTTAATAAAAAAGACCGCGCGGTAGACCCAGGAAGCGGTGGCGGGACTGTATTGAGGAAGACCTGGATACTCTGAGAAAGAAGTTCTGTTTGAGACATTCTGCCCTGAATAGAGATCGCTCTAGACAACTTGTGGAAGAGGCCAAACCCCACACCGGGTTGTAGCGCCATAGGAAGAACAAAAAGCTACTCGCGGCAAGGCAAATATTTCGAGGAGACTTTTAACTCATTACTTTACTATCAGCTTTTGACTGCGAGATTTCTCGCAAGTTTAAAAAGGTTAGCGTATAAAAAATTATGTCATTTAAGTTGCCAACCAAAAGACTGTCTAAAACTGAAAACTTTAACGTCCTTTTTTAATTAAAACTTGTTTCTTTTCTATATACCTGAACACAAGATGTCATGTTTATCAGTTCAGTTGTTTACACGCAAAAACGTAACAAATACACTCAATAGCAGTCAAGATTAAACCTTATTCAATCTTAATAAAACCTATTTTACATGATCGAAATATTCACGTACGTCTGAAGTACAGGATCTGACGCTTTTTTATTACGTTCCAATAATTTCACAGACCGTTAACAGAGCTATAACTATTCGATATAATCAGTGAAAGACTCGTTGAAAGGCACATTACAGAAAACATTAAATATGAAGTTATGACTTGTCACAGATGAGAAATAAAATCTATGCATAATACATAATTACAAAGAATAAATATATAATGCATTCTTTAGCAGATACAGATTTCCTTGACCAGAAAGCCAGCCTTTAAGCAGTTCTTTCGTTGCCTTTCACCAAGAGCACTTGTTGTAGCTTAAAACTCCTCTTCCCTTCGTTTTTTACAAAGGACTGTAAAATGATTGTGATTCTTGAGCGAAACTATAGATTGTCACTTACCATTGGGACATAGACGTGTCTGTTCGTTTATTTGTTCAAATCATTCATAAAACAACGAATGAATTGCTTAACTTTGGTTTTCTGTGAGAACATAGTATCACTTTGGTCGAAGCTTGCAAGTTGATATCTACAAACGTTAACGATAATAGAAAACTAAAAAATGTATGGGTATGATGTCATCCCAACGCTCAGTCACGTGGTCAAAACAAAATATCAGTCTATATTATATTTAAAGCGACGCGAAACACATCTTCGATAAGGGAGCTGGCCCGTATATACTGAAGCATAGCTCTGTCGTGGTGACATTAAAATATGAAATAATCTGTATATTATATAGTGCCCGGATGGGTCCAAAAATAGTACCAACGGCCATGGCTAGTTCGTGTGATAACGTCCGCAAGATTGGCACAATGACAAACTTATGATAGTATAAGATTTTCAACTGAAATATTACGAAAATAGCCCTCGTTTATAACAAATGATATGTGAAAATATTCTAGAATTCTTTACGTTATTTACAAGTTTGTTGTTGTAACATTTTCGCTTATTAAATTCATGGTAAGACGTGACGCGATTACTTTTGAGAGGCCATAATTACGAAAAAATTACATTCTGTACATCAATCAAATTGTTTTTAGTAAACTGTTTTAAAACAGCAAAATAAATTGTATTAGTAATAGGTATTTTGATTTAAAATTACTAGTGAAATAGACGTTCAACCATAATTTTCCTTTAGCTTTCTGCACTCCTCCATATCTAATACCTTTAAACGAGCATTTCTAATGTACATATAATCTGAATCTCGGTAAACACTCCAACGATCTTCATGATATTTAGTATGTAAGCGGTTTCGGCCGTAATAAATCGTTCTAAGCTCGGTCATCTAGGTACTAAACTTTAACAGTGCATAAATATCATACTCCTCCATTTTCGTAAAAAAGGGGTACAAAGTATTTGCTTCATGTATCAATATATAGATAGTTATCTAATGGTATGAGCTTCACCTCTGCTTAGATAAGAGATCTTCAGGAATGTAGATGTGAGTGAGGTTGTAACGGCTCTGTTTTGATAGGAAAATTCTTACCATATTGTTATCATAAATGTAATGTTTTGAGAATTTCCTTCATCGAAATGCTTGCGCAATGTGTTGTAATTGCACTCGGCCAATAATATCTGAATTGTGTTTAGTTAAAGAAATAGGTATTGGAAATATTTGGACTTTGTAGTCTACAATTATATAAATTTACAAGAAAAGTTTAAAAACTATAAACCAATGACTAAATCTATATAACTATAATATATATAAGTTGAAATGGAAGGTGAATGGCATTATGAAATGGAACTATGAGAATAGGAAGCCCCTTAGAGTGGTAGCGTTCTTAAGACTCTTAAACCGTGTCAGCGACCGCTGACTGTGGCTATCGCTTACCCCCTAAATTACGAAAACAAAATAATTAAGCAATCATTAACATCAATCAAATTTGAGCCAATACACTATTTCATATTTTTTCAGTTCTCTAACAATCAAAAATAGACGCGAATATCAAAAACTTTTCCAATAATAAGAACGCAAGACAACAAATCTATGTTTAGGAGTTGTGTGCAAACAAACGGACCGAAATAGACGTGGATGGGCGAAGTCCGAAGTCGAAGTGTGACAACCAAAGTGATATAAATAAGTAATGGGACGTATGCGCGTATTGTTTATTCGATATGCGACTCTGATCATTCTGAACCACTGAAATTTTGATGTCGAAAACATAAGTAGTTATACTTTCATAGTTTTCTTGGTTTCCACTCTATGTTGTTGTATTTGCCTTTATTATAAAAGGAATTCTAAGTATTAATTTACTCTCCTCGTCTTCTCGAACAATAATGTAGGTGTATACATGTTACGTTGTTAGGTGCCTGGGTGGGCACTTATGGGATGCCAGTCTACTAGTTTAAATTTAGTTTCGCATTGAGGATGGTGACCACCACTCTTGGATTCTGCTCATGCTTTCCATCAGGCAGGGCAGAGTCATTTTGGCAGCTTAAATATATAAAAAAAAAAAAATCGCCGCGTACCGTATCGCAAAATGTCATCGACTAAACCCTCTGGATTATAAGCTGAGTTGGCAATGGACTGGCTATAATAGCCGCAGTACCAACAATTGTTCAGGTAAACAAGTTCTTAAATGGAGACCGCGTCTCGGGGAACGTAGTGTATGAATTTGTACTCTCGATTGTCGGCACTTGATGGAACTTGTTGCAATACATTCTATTATTAAATTGACTTGTGCTTATTACATTATTTTAAGTACAAGTGAATTTAACTACAATACATTGTCGGAAGCCCACAGGTCAGCTAGAGTGATTATTTACGGCAGACATAAAAGGAGCGCTACCACTGAGGCATTCAATAAAATATTTCTTAATCCTTATATTTACCATATAAATTCATTTAATGAGCACTGATTGCTTACATAGTAGTAGTTAAATAAAAACTTAAAAAACATTAGCCTTCATGCACTATTTTTACTGTAATAACTATTTCCATACCCCTAAATTACATTAGTGTCAAGTACGACCCCATTATGTTCGGGTTCCCGCTTTTAGAAGCGTGTGTTCCTCTTGTACTTTAAAGGCTATCGCACACTAACTCGGTTAAAACAAATATAGTACTATTTTCAATATAACTCCCGCAATCGAATACATCCAGTGTCACGAGGACTTCACTGAAATCAACACGAAGAAATATGTAGATTAAATAAAATGCTGTCCCATGTGAGAATCAAATCACTCAACGCGTAGGAAGCGCTGTGATTATCGCTTAAACTATTGTGAGTGATTCTACAGTAAACTGCTCACTCTCTTCGTAGCCATATGCTATTAAGCTTTACTTTAAAAACTTTATAATATTGTTTGTTTATATCTCTTCTTTCACATCACAACAGACCGTCACACCACCGGGGTTGTGTGTCGGAATCGGAACGACTAAAATAACACGGTGGGAGATCGTTTTTTGTTTTTTCTAAAGACGGTCTCCATTTCATGTCATCCATATTTTTTATATTATTATCACTAATTTCATCATGACAAAGACACGAAGATTCAAAAACTTAGAATTGAAGACTTTAAATACTTGACATTGACAGAAATAGCTGATCCGGCTTGTTGCCATCTCATTAAAAGAAGAAGAAGAAGAAGAACACGGTGTACCACTTTGCGCCTGCGATGTGAGAGATCCGGAAATCGCTGATATTACGACATCCTCTACCATTGTCTTCACCTTTACTGCAAAAACTCTGCCATATTTTGTAATATATATAATACTATTAGTGAACGTCGACCCTATAAATTCCCTTTGAGGTTGTGAATAACAGACATTAATTTATTTCCGGTGGCAATAGTTAACTGTAATTGGAGGAACGCGGCTAATTATACATTTGAAGATGAACGTTTTGAAATACAGTAGTAGGGATGTAGATGCTAAGTGTTAGTAGTAGCAGCTATAGAAAATAAGCATGGTATTTCGACGAATCCTCCCCACACGCCCAGCACTATAACTCCTATACAATCAATAGCAATGAACCACGAACACACCTTTTATTTTCTACTGTAAAAACATACATCACAAGAATACATACATTTGTTTTAGTTACAATCAGCGGTCTTATCGCTAATTGCGTTTTCTTACCGACGAATTTAGTTATGGACAAATGCCCGGCATTTTTATAAATATTATATTATACCACGAAACCCTATCTGTAAGTTGGTGATCATTAATTCTAACATTTCATAAAACAAACTTTATACATCAAGAGCCATGCAGATTTCAGTACAAATAGGAAGGCTCGACCGTGGTGGAACTACCCTCGCACAGAAAATCAACCTAAAATGACAGTGTTTGTGCTGTCGTGTTTTGTTGGTTAGTGATGCAGCATCACTAGGCTGCCATGGTGTGGATGACCATGCTGCATTGTCTGCATTCGCTATAAGTATGGTGGCCACAGCTTAAAAGTGACGGCACAGTGCTGAATGTTACTTTTTAATGCCCCTGTACCTTTCTAAAAAGACCACTCGGTGGTTTACATTACCCATCAATTTCGACACGAGCCCGTAGTCTAAATAACATACACTGGTTTCTATGAATTGAGTTCTTGGTTTCAATAATATGAGTAAAGCCTTCAAACTGGTGAAACATATGATTATATAAACACAGGTATCTGTTAAGTCGGCTAAGTACATCCCACAAATTAGATTTGTGCCTCACAAAATCGAATCCAATTAATCGGGGCGGCGTCGCCGGGGCGAGACATGAGCACCGTATTATAAGATGTATATGACATGATTTTATTGAATAAAATGTGACTTACATTACACGTTATGATCCATTACGAGTCTATAAAGGAACTAAAAGTTAAACATATGGTGAAGAAAGGTCATTGCGATGTTACCTATATGAGTATTTCGTAAGAAAATGTGTTATGAAAAGAAATGGCAATTTTGATTTGAATTGTATTTTGAATTTGTTAGTTAATCTGTTGATTTAAATAGGAGGTTAAGTGAATTCTTCTGTACCTAATATGAATTGAGTTTGGTCTCATATGGTGGTGTTAATGAGTTCAAAGAAGTGTGATGAGGATAGGAAAACTTTTCCTATCCTCATCACACTTCTTCTTCATACTTGTTCAATTCAGAGGATCATAATAAGATAAGATAAGTTTATTTGCATAATACATGTGGTAATAAGATATTATAGTAATCACCATCCATCTGTATTTCGTTATGTTTGTTACCTAGTACCGGAGATCAAGTGTTGAGACATTTTTTAATCATTTGCTCATGTTCGAAGAGGATTTTTAGGGTTCAGTATACAAAGGGTAAAGTTACTAAGATTGTATTCGCTGTCCGGCTGTCGCTCCGTCTGTAACCAGTCTGTATCTCATGAACCGTGATAGTTAGACAGTTTAAATCTTCAGAAATGATGTATTTCTGTTGCCGCTATAACAACAAATACTAAAAACAGAATAAAATATATATTTTAGGGGTTTCACATACAACCCACGTGATATTTTGCTTATTATTGCTCGATATCGATAACAGCTACAAGTAGACGCTTGAAATATATAGATATGGTACGGAACCCTTCCTGCGCAAGTCCAACTCGCACTTGGCAAATATTTTATTTAACTTTTCTTCGTACAGAAATCAATACCTACGGCATTCATTTGCATTTGTGTTTATTGAAACTTATTAGCTCAAGTGGTCTCAATATCGATTCAATTCAATCTTGATATGTCAGCTATGGACAGCTATGAAACGATACCCTTGATATTGTACATAACTAACTGACCCTGGCAGCTCCGTCTAGGTCTTTCGAGAGGAATACTTCCCCGTGATTGTAACATTTACAACTAATACTCGGTTCCTATGCATCTTAGCGTGATGTTTTAGCCTGTTGCTTTTCTCGATAAATGAAATATCTAACGTCACCATCTTCCTAGCTTTTATTATTTTCAAGATTAAATTGAAGTTGGTTACTAGTTCAACTGGTTTTACCTGAATATCAGTTTTTCCACGGAGCGACTGGCATCTGACCTCCGCAACCCTGATCGTGAACTGAATTTGAAGTTGAACTAGTTGGCCATGTGTTTGAGGGCTCATAGATGTTTCTAACAAACGAGACCGATGGGTTAACATACTTTCCGGGACACGAGCTGCAAACACCGCTATCTTCCATACTCCTGGCTGATATTTAGAATTTCTTGTAAGAAAAACCTAACAGCAGTACGACCCGGGAATCAAACTCGAGACCTCTTGATCGGGACTTGCTTACGTTAACCACTAGACCAACGAGGCAGTAAATGGGATCTCTAACTAATCTAACAATAGAATTTTCAAATCAACGCAATAGTTCCTGAGATAAATGTAGGTCGTTATTCATCCCGTGAGTGTCCTCAGAGCCGATTAAGGCAGCAAACTGCTTAGGGCAGCATAACTATTACAAACAGAACGAAAACTTAAAAGAAATCCTTTATTAAACAGATCCTCTTATAGAAATCGCAAATGTGATTTGCGTCGTATCTCTTTCTACAATCGCTATCGTTTCTCTCTATTCTCTTTTTAACCAGTGACTTAAGCGTTAAGATGCCTTCATTCCCATACATTATCGACATTTGTTAGTTTTCTAATAACGTTAATGTTTGTATAATGTCAGCTTGGCTACAGGGTAGTTTTGTCAGACGTCGCTTTTGGCGGGACGTCCCGATTTTCGAATCAAACTAAAAAGTTTCAAAACGCCGATTTAACAAAAAAAAACTGCGGTGCTGTCTTATTCAGCCGTGTAAGCCAAAACATCCTTTGCTAGAAAGGAGGTTTTGATTTGGCGTAGTCTGTGTTCAACAGTGGACTACTAAACTGTTGAGAATGATAATATTTAGAACACTAATTTAAAATAAAATATCTGTAAAATACTGTATCAATAGTAAAGTATATATTAAAGCAAAATATCAAATATCTATATAAGCAAAGCGCTGGAGTATTTACTCACGTATTAGTGTTACATCTACGAGTTTATTTATTATTAACCATGTTGATATTAAAAACCCTTGAAATTATCTGTCTAGATATCTGTTTATTCTTCAATAAGATAATCGTATTTTAAGATCCTAGACATTATGAACCTGATAAAAAAAGAATATATTCGCTACTTGTTCTTTACAAGTTGTTTACATCGTGTGATGCAATATTTGTGTTAAGTATGTAGGTAGGTACTTACGAAGATCAAAATGTCCATTGTTTATTTTTTCATTGTTTTTGTTTGTTTTATTTTATACATAATTTTATTTAAAAAAATAAAATAAATTCAGCTGGTTATTTCTTAATACGTTTTGAAAACTGGCAGGCTGTTTAAAAGTTTGTTTGCCAGGGAGTTTAAAAGTGAGTACGCAAAGACAGGTATACTCTCTGTTCCCTCACACTCACAATTGGATGGGATGGCTATTCGACAGGACCGAGGAGAGATCAAGTACCCTAGTAACAGTAGGGAGAGATCAAGTAACAGTGAAATTTATGAGATTATAAATTCGGTTCGTGAGAGAGAAACCCAGCAAAATAGCTCAGTAACACGCAAACCTACATTGCTATAATTTTTCAACAGGCGATCCTGAACATTTAAGATTCAGATGAATTTTTAAAATTAGTTATTAAAATGGCACTGTGAGATATTCAAAATATCTATTGTCAAAATTTCATTGTGTTCAAGTCTGCAGAAATCGTCATATGAATTGATATGAAATTATTTTTTTAATCCAGTTGAGTCAACTATTCATTACGCTCTTGAAATTTTCTGTCATTTCCCAGGTTATATGAAACTTTAAGTAACAATAAAAAAAACTATTCACGATAAAACCATTTAGCATTTCCCTTTACTTGATTCCAGGATACGGCTGTTTCCAATGGATGCTGCTCATGTCTTGTGGCGCCATCTACGCCGTATGCGCGCTCAGTACCACCACACTCAGTTTCGTGCTGCCTGCTGCTGAAAAAGACTTCAACCTGACTTCCTCCGACAAGGGCAGGCTCACCGCTACACCACTTATTGGTAAGTCAGTTATATAACTTTAGTTTTGTTCCAGAAACTTATATGAGAGAGAATGGGAGAACCATTCCCTTTAATGCCAATATTTCTAACATTTTGACTGCATAGACAGTTTAATGATTATTAAGTCCTCAGGGGTTCGTGCTACGCTAAGTATCGTGGGTTCAACCTCTAAATGGAAAAATAGTTGTTCTGTTTCAGTGTTCCTTATGTATGTTTCATAAATGCTCGTAAAGTCCCAATAAAAGTGCGATAATAGTCTTTTAAATACAAAAAAAGGCAATATTATAAATAATGAAAATGAGCCGTAGGATAACAGACATTCGGAGGTACAAACTAAGATTAAGGCTACAGGACCATTAAAATCTACCATTGTTTATTCAGAGCCAAATCATCATCGATACAATGTTCATTCAGAAATTCCAAAGTCTCTTTAAAAAGTCGGCCAAAACCATCAAATCACGTCATTTGTCAAAGATCCAAATTCAGTACTAGACAGTGACGATTGTTCTTTTTAAAATTCTTTTAAACACTTAGCAGTGAGTGCAAATTCAAATTCTAAATATTGTTTAGTTTATTAGTCTGTAAGGGTTATGCAAAAGTAAATAGAATAATATCTGAAAACATGTTTTCTATTCTTGAGATTGTAAACGATACGAAATGGTAAGTTATAAATTACATTTTAATTTTTTTCTATTCCTTAACCTTCCTTTTTGGCTATTTAGTTTACTTATTTTTGTCTTATAATAAAATTGCGCACAACTTAATACCCAAGAAAATCACTCTAATCTCTATCTCAGTAGATATTATCAATAACAACATAGATGCTTCTACATGAAGTAATAATTAAACATGCAAAAACCTTCTCTTAACTTCTGAAAACACATTTATTTATTTATTCCAGGTATGTGCGTAGGCTCCTACTTCTGGGGTAACCTGGCAGATGCAAGAGGTCGTAAGAAGGCTATCATCGGAGCCCTGCTCTTGGACGCGACAGCTGCGTTCCTCTCCTCTGTAGTTCAGTCATTCCACGCTTTCTTAGCTTGCAGGTATCTGAAATGATATGTAGTGTGAAATATATAATATTTTATAAGAAATGGAGCATTCATGACAACTCTATTCTACTTGCAGAACATTTAATGAAAAAGGTTATGTAGCCCGTTTCGTAGATCAAATAATCAACTATGGAGGGCTAATTCTGTTTAATCGATATTTAGATGCCGTGCACGTGTGTAAATTTACTGTGAGAAAGACAAAACTTTTTTATTTTATTTATTTATTTTTTTATTTTAAAACTTCATGCACACATGTACAACGGCGGGCTTAATGCCCAAGGCATTCTCTACCAGCCAACCTTTGGGTGGTGTAGAAATTATGTGAGGTAGATGCATTTTGATGGTGTAACCAGTGATGCAGCCTTCTGCATCATTGGTTACACCACCACAATGCATCTACCCATCTCAATAGACACAAATAAAAAATGAGCCAGTTAAAGTCACTTTACTCTGCCTAATGAGAAACCTGAACAGAATCTAAGAGGAGTGGTCACCATACGCATTGCGAACGCAGACAATGCAGGCAATGCAGCATAGTGACCCTCATTATGGCGGCCCATTGAGATGCTCTGCTACAATGGAAACTTCGAAACAGATAGGCAATTCTATGCTGACCACGGTCATATTTGTTCTGTGTAATTTATTTAAGGCAAATGTATATGTATTAAGAAATATATTTACTTAGTATGATTCGTAACAATCTGGTTACCTTAACGCAAATATGTGTAAGATGTGTCAAGAAAATCAAATAAAACTGAGAATTCTAAGCCAATGAACGAAATTATGCAAAAATTGTGACGTGACAAATACTCCTTGAGTATCCACTCACACTGCTACCACAGTCGTTACCAGTACCAAAATCTGCTGCTCATAGTTTGTAAATCTATACAATTATTGGAGTGATCATATCTTTATTATTTATTTGCTCCATGTTTGACGTAACTATTCTTTGTAGACTTCTGTCTTTTCAGGTTCTTTTCTGGTTTTGGCATCATCGGTGCCACTGGCCTTATCTTCCCCTACTTTGGGGATTTCCTCTCACTCCGGCACAGGGATGTCATGCTGTGCAGACTCGAGGTCTTCTGGACTTTTGGCACAATCTTGTTGCCAGGTAAGAAAATTAGATATTAGCATATTTAAAACTACTAATTTTTAGGAAACTATTATTATTGCAATTTTCAGCTGCTTATCAGAACTAGCAACATTATCAAGTTACTTTTTGGTTATGTGTATTTTTATTTAATTAAACTTATATACCTATTCCTTCCTAAACCACATAACAATAAACATTTTTATTTTAATCACGATTGTGTTTGTTTCTAATAGACAAAAATTGAGATCCTACATTTCGTCCCGTTTAGTATTTACAAGCACTGCAAAGTGTTTACGGCAAGATTACGTAGCCACAACACGTTGTCTTGCCAATCCCAAACGTGCACTCGGCGAGCGTGGGGACGTATGGCCTTAACTCTCTCCTGAGAGGAGACCCGAGTACAGCTATGGGACGTTATGGGTTGTTGATGTTGATGAGTATTTACCAAAAAGAATATATGTCTTTATATCGTCCAGTACTTTCATTTTGCCATGCCGAAGCGTGGCGGCATGCATGGGCCGGCTCGACTGGAGTGATACCACGGCCTCACAGAAGACCAGTGTGAAACAGTGCCTGCGCTGTGTTTCACCGAGTGAGTGAGGATACCGGAGGCTCATAATCCAACCCTTCCCCTCATCGTGACGCCTCTGGTGTTATTGGTGTCCATGGGCGGCAGTAATCGCTTACCATCGATATACATAGGCGATACGCCTGCTCGATTGCCCCCTATTCCGTATATATATATACGGTACGTATACCGAAATAGCGATTTTTACAATTTTTGTCTTTCTGTCAGTCTGGAAGTTTGTCTGTTTGTGCCGGCTATTCTCTGGAATGGCTGTACCGATTTTCACGGGACTTTCGCTGATAGCTGATCATGAAAAGAGTAATTTAAGCTTCTTTTTTTAGAATAGCGTGGCGTCGCGGCGTTACATTGATTGTTGTGCCGCGGGTAATACCGCGGGGCTCAGCTAGTCAATAATAAAACATTATTGACACCACGATTTGTCTGACAAATAGACAAGTAACTGTGTACTGACATTAGGAAGGTCAACCGGAATATAATTGGCAATGCCCACGAAACTGCGGGTGCCAATTTATTTGAACAATTTAGTATTTTTTTTTCATAGAGTTCTATTTGTTTTTCATGATATATGTATGTGTGTGGACAATACCACACGATCAGATACTGCTATTGCTATTTTGACGATGAAGTCAAAATTGATTTAAAAAAATCATGAACCCTTTTCAACATTTAATTTTATCCTCCATTATATTAAACGACTCTTATTGGGAGGTTATCAGATATCTAAAATAGTCAAACATGAACCGTGGCGCCCTCGCTATTCAATTGTCACTTTCTTTCTTTTTTTTCTTTTTTTACTCACTCCTCCTCAACTCCTTATGTACCATATGAGAATAATTTAAAAGTAAGTTTTGGAGATTAACTCGATTAAGGTACTAAGTCTTTGAAATATTTAGTTCATTCTTAGCTCTATGTTATGTTATTAGTTCAGTACTAAAGTATACTGGAACTGGTTGCTTGGTTGTCATGGACATCTATGGCAATCGTCATTGGGAAGTCAGTGCCCTTGAATATACTGACCACTAATTCAAACTTCGAATTCACCACAGTCGTTCCGTGCAAAAACTGAAATTCAGGTAAATCCGGTTGAACTAGTAGCCGACCCCAATTAATCTTGGAAATAATAAAGGCTAGGAAGATAATAGTGATGATGGAACTCTTTTACCTGCATATTTTAATATTTAAGTCAAACTAAATTAATTTCAGGTATCGCATTCCTCATAATCCCGAATGCAGCCTTCAACTGGGCCGAAGGACCAAACTTCTTTTATACATCATGGAGGGTTTTCGTGGCTGCTTGCGGAATACCTTCACTTATTGTGGTACTTCTGCTTATCCCGTTCCCTGAAAGCCCAAGATATTTGCTGCACGCGAACAGGGCTGAGCAAGCGCTGCAAGTCTTGCAGAGGATTTTCGTCGTCAACACCAAGTTGCACGAGAAAGACTTTCCGGTTAGTGATACATATGGCATATTCGTCTTCCAGGAATCATTGTTCAGAAGAGGATTCGTGGTTGACGTTAAAGTGATCGCGATTCTCTCCAATGAATCTTGAAGTGTCACCAGTTTTCTAAATTATCGTATCGTAAAATTTCAAAATCGACAAAACTATCAACAATCGAATCAACATATTAAAATATCATTGAATTTAATGAGATAAAAACTTTCCATATCAATTGATTTTTTTAATTTAACTGAACTGGAACTTACTTATTAAAACACTGGCTCGGTTCAAATAACAATCTTGTGCGTCGTTTAAATCTAACTGGAATTGAAGTTCCAGATATAATTAGTTTTGAATTGTACACAGGCTTAAAAAATGTGAGTGTTACATTTCAGTTTTGTACATTTCCAGGTCGAATCAATGATAAGTGCTGGAGACGGCGATGAAGAAGAAATAGTATCGGCAGATAATAATGGAAATGAAACCAAGAGTCCTCTTACATGGAGTCAACGTTGGGATGCCTTCTGGGTCAGGAAGAAGATGTTGGTTAAACCACCCTATATTGGATTGTTGGCATTGTGCTGTTTTGTGGACTTTGGACTCATGTTCAGGTAATTTAAACAGATCGGGCCAAATTGTTTGTATCATATGCAAAAAAAAAATTAAAAAAAGTATATATTTAAGTATTTATATCAGTTGTCTAGTACCCATAATACAAGCTCTGCTTAGTTTGAGATTTGATCGATGACTTTGTTATTTATTATTATTATATTTATTAATGTTAAAACACTTTTACTGTTGTTTCCAGTTACTATACCTTAATGATGTGGTTCCCGGATCTTTTCGAGCGATTTAGCCAGTTCACGGAATATTACGGTACCACATCTGCAGGAGTTTGCGAGGTGTCACTCGCTCTTGCCAATCATACAGATGAAGAAGCCCTCCTTAGTACTGTAAGTTAAAATCTTGTCCGTGCATGTGCTGTATTTTTAAAACGTTTTAGAAGCACCAATTTCAAAAGCGTTTAGTTAAACAAGTGCATTGACTACCTTTAAAGTTTCTATCTTATTTCTGCTTTTGTATAGACTTCAATTAGCATTCTACGCAATAGAAGTTTGTAATGACTAAGGGGAGAGGGTGATGTGATGGATTTGACAATTGAAATCAATGATGTTTTAAATTAAAATTAAATAAGTGTTATAGTTTTTTAAAGAATAGGGGTCAAACAAGTGGACAAAACTCTGTTGGTAAGTAGCTCGATCGTTATGTGGATACCTAAAAAACAAATGAAAGAGTCACATATCACCTATTCTCTGTTAAAAAATCTCAAAATTTGCAAAATTTTGAGGATTCATGGTATTATTCTCTTTTCAGCACAAAGCGGGGACTCTATACGACACAGTCTACACCCACACTTTGATAGTCGCTCTCAGCTGTGTACCCACCGCTCTCAGTGTTGGTATCACTATCAATATGGTGGGCAAAAAACTCATGCTTGGTAGGTATCTCAACTCAATAATATATAAACTATTGCCAACTAGTACCAATGAAGTTATTTAATCCATCGTCAGCTTTGTGTTCTGACTGTTATGTCATAAGACGAATTATATACAGACAATTTAATCAGAAACAAGTATCAGCAACCTAAATATTAATTAGACCTACTAACGAAATAGTATTCTATGTAAATATAGTAAGAGTACACCTTGTAAGTTGTAAACTAGTATTGAATAATGTCAGTGCTAACTAGTTCTTAATCTAAAACCTTATTATACATCTAAATCTATAAAAAGTAACAAAAGCGTAGATAACCACTATTTATCTCGTCAAAAAATAATACATATAAGTAGTATTTGTTGTTAAAAAAAATTGTAACAATATATTGTTACAATTTTTTTTTACATAAAACGTTCAACTCTGCAGAAAAAAAAGGTCCGAGAATGGGTCCCTGGAGAATACCTACTGCAATTTTAAATCTAGAAGATAAGTAACTCTATCTCTTTTTCCTTTCAGTCATGATGTTAATAAGTTCTGGTCTAGCGGCTCTGGGGTTGAATCTAGTTCGTTCTTCCATAGAAAACCTGATCTTGTCATGTGTGTTTGAGTCTATTGTAAGCTGCACTGAAGCTGTTCTATTTTGCGTCATCTGCGAAATATTCCCGACTAAAGTTGCGTAAGTATATTGATAACAGCGAAATCCATTTTATATTTATCATTAATTGTTCTTGTTAAAGTTAATTTTTTTGCAAAACCAAAGTCTTTTTACAGAAATTATTTAAAAAGGATAGTTAACAAATAAAACATTTTACATTACTCGTATATTAAAAACCCCATGACTAGTTTCTAATATTAGCAAAAAAACAATTACCAAGCTTTCTATGTTGTTCTTAAAATTGCTGAATATTAGTATATTTTTGAGTAAATAGACATTAAATTAACTTTGAATTTATTCAATTATGAAAGCATTTCAAAAAACAAGTCTCGAATCAAAGCACCTAGTGCCAATTGTTGCTCATTTTAAACGCAGTTTCTTATTTTGATCATTGGTTGTGTTGATTGCTTCTGATTTAACATATCTGAATTTAACAGAACTTAAAGTTAGTTTTGTGTATACAGCGCTACAGCTATGGCAGTCACGGTGATGTGTGGACGAATAGGCGCTATAGTGGGCAATGTCATCTTCGGCGCCCTCGTCGACGAGTACTGTATCGTGCCCATCTACATGTTTGGAACTCTACTTATTAGTACGTAGTGTTATTAAATTATTATTACAAATAATATGGAAAAAAATACCTCCTACATAAAGACAAGATCATGATATGATCATCTACTACTATCATACCACCAGGATGTGTAATCATATCTGGCAAGAAGCAATTTAAAGTTTGATGTATAGAAGTTGTACATAATATATGAAAATGCGAAAGAAATTTTAATATCACGATACAGGATTAGTAACTAGATACTCTGTAGTCCAAAGTGCCAGGGGAGATGGCATTTTTGTTTATTTTACTAGTCTTTAGTGCTGACCAGCGTTTGTAATTAATACCTTCGTGTTTTAGTACTTGTCCGGTTTCTTCCATCCTTGTTTAGAGTTTGTGATTGAAAATTAAAATTTTGCGAAATTTTTGCGAACCGATTTAGAAAGGGAGCTTTACCAATTCATTTGCAGTTTTCAAAATCTAGGGTTAAGAATAAAGAATATGGTTAATTACAATTTATTATCATGTGCACATTAAAGCAATGGTTTCATAATTAGGTATCATTATATCAACAACCCATAATGTCCCTCTGCTGGGCTCGGGTCTCCTCTCGGGAGATGGTTAAGGCTATATGTCCCCATATGTACAAGACAAGATAACGTTGTGGCAACGTAATCTTACCGTTGGATGTTTTACGCCGCCCAAAGACCTCCAACTAAGCTTCTCGACTGTTATCCTATAATAACAACCGGGACCGACTGTTTAACGTGACTTCCGAATCACGAAGACGCTCATGGTATCATGCCACTAGCGGTCACCCATCCTGGTAATGACCGCGCCGTCGTTGCTTACCCTCGGTGATTGTTTCTAATCACCAAGTGCAACTTGGCTATGAGCGCCTCATAATTACGTACTATTTTGTAATTTGTTTTATCTGTTTGTTACAGCGAGCGGTCTCCTGTGTATAATACTCCCAAAGAGCACGCGTCCAGAGCGGCACCCGTAGTGATACTTTAGATTGTAGTGTTATATTTTTATATTAATAAAATTATGATAATCCACCTGTATATGTGTATGTTTATTTGGAACCAGCCGTTACCTGATACGATACACCGAGTCATGCTTTTATTTATTTAATTTTTGTAGGACATACATTACAAAATATGCCTTATTTTTAAGATGTACTCTTAAATCACGCAACTAGCACCGCTATCCACAGAATAATATTACACAGTACATTGTACTAACGTAAGTGAATTCAAAACTACAAGATACAGAGCAAAAATAAACAAAAAACAAATGAAAAAACAACTAAACGCAGGCAGACACTTAGTTACATGTTGCTAACGTTTTAAAGTATATTTTATTAACCGAATTCAAAAAAGAAGGAACTTCTCAATTCGACTGTTTTTTTATGTTTGTTACCTCAACTTTCGACTGGGTCAACAGATTTTTTTATTCTTTTTTTATTTGAAAGCCAGAACATCTCGAGTGGTCCAATTTCAATTTGGACCAGTTCTTGATGTGGTCTTTTTGTGAAATTTTTAATTTTGAGACCGACAAGTGAAATATGTCTAAATGTGAAATTATCATTATAAGGTTTCATAGTTTTTCTTAGGTGGGTTCGATGTCTAGCTAATGCTATTATAATAATTGCTCCTAAATAAAGTAGAACTAATGTTCTGATGTTGAATTGAAATTCTTATAAGAAAAATTCAACAACACTTTGGGCCACCAGAAAATCGATCTTGAGACCTCTTGATCGTCAGTCGCATAGGCTAATTACTGAACCAACTAATTAGTCAGACGCAATCAGAGATAATAATTAAAACATGAAATTAGCCTATCCCTTTTTTATGATGCCTGTTAATATAAAGGTACTAGCTACTAGCTGAACCCCGCGGTTTTACCCGCGTTACAAAGATATTGTATGCATTGTATCTTAATAAAAAGCAGCGTTTATGTTATTCTGATGTATAATTATGTTTATGATGACTATATTATTATAAAGTTTCATTAAAACTCATTTAGTATTTTTTTAATTAAAGAGTAACAAACTTCCATCCATACTTACAAACTTTCGCGTTTATAATAGTAGTATTGATCATCATAAAAAGTGTCCATGATATCTTTCTACGATTTTGAATTATCTAGGTTTTCCTCTTTTTTTATGTAATAGGGGGCAACGAGCAGACGTGTCACCTGATGGTAAGTGATTCCCGCCGCCCACGGCCACTCGCAAAACCAGAGGCGTCACAAGTGCGTCGCCAGCCTTTGTACGTAACGTGTTTGTAACTGTAACCCATCACTCATAGACCTTATCCTTGTATCTTCTGTGAAGCACGTTGCTAAACATGGTCAGTACTTGCGGATAATTTTTCCTATCACGATCTTCGCTTTCTTTCCTACAACACTCATACTCCTAAATCTTAAACAATTATACACCATAATTTTCGTAACATGAATTTAGACAATCTTCGTATATTTCAATTCTCAATCTGTAGGCGAAAAACATGATTTATTCACAAAAAATCTGACATACTTATATGACAAGTATTCGCCGAAGCGACAAATAATGTAAAATATCTTCGCTTATTGAGGAAAGCAAGGTACAAAGACCGAAAACAATGGCTCAATCTAAATATAAAAAACACCCGACGGCGTCAAACTGGGCAAAAAATTGTTTTCATTAGAAATCACTGCAATAAGATGTGTAGGAATGCTCAGCTCACAAATCTATCAAAAATGGTGACCCGCTTAGGGTCTGAAAATTTCTGAAATCATTGGATACCGACAAGTTACATCCTAATGGAGCTTCAAAAGATGTTGACATTAATTCACTGAATTACATTTTTCTGCTTCCTCCAACTACGGAGGAACTGCGACGCTTATTTATCTTTCTTCTCTGCCGCCCGTTAGCCGTTTCCCATTTCTTTTTAGTCAATTTGCTGCATGTGATGTAGGGAATAGCATAATGTCCATACCGTCAAATGCCGTATGTAGCGACGGCATCAGCTATAATATGATGCTTCTTATCTTAAACGAAATCCTACTTATAATATGCCATATACTCAACTATTGTATATCCATTTACGCTTCCCCATCTGTAAATCTGTATCTGCAAAAGTATTTGATATCGAGTCAACTTTTTTTTTCTTGAATATCTTTAACTAAAGAATAATAAATTTATTGTTACTCTTTCATTCCCTCTCCCAGAAAATATAGAAGCTGTCTCTCTCTATTTCTTATTCAGGAACAACAAGGAAGGAAGAAGAAGAAGGGCGTGGTACTATTCCAGTCAAGTTAGTCCATGGTGCGGTTCAATTACACGATAAATTGTAAACAGGAATTATGAACATTCAATTCCAGTGTTAAGATATTTCCTGGTTTATACACAAGATATAATACAAAAGTATTTTTACCGAAATTTCAGTTGAAAGATATGTCTAGAGACCGTGGTGAATGAGGTGCATAAATTAAAAGCATAGTGTGGTTTTTGTTTTTTGGTTACGGAAGTGCAAAGTTGTTAAAATTTAATTGTTAAAATTTAAATACCATGTGCGTTTCCAGTATCTTAATAATTAGTGTCTATTAATACCATCGCCAACTGAGATCTGGATTTCAAACTCACAAGTTTGATGTTACCATTCTTTGTGCCCTGTTGATCCTCGCAATTAGGAGAAGAGGTCTCAGATTTATAATTAAACAGTGGAAATAAAGCTTAGCTATTTTTTTGTGGTTTCTTGTGAGGCTTTGGTGTCACTCCAGTCGAGGTTTCTCTATATGTCTGATCCAGGTCTCCACACTGCTATCCAGAATTTATAAATCGAAAACAGCCTTCAGTAGTCAGGTTAATTTTTGGCCTAATATACCATACTGGCTATATGACTTAGTGTAGGGTTCATTTCAAGCAGTGTGACACCCATTGGGAGAGTAGTGATGGTGAGAGTCCGTATTCTTTTAATTGACTGACACACGGCTAGACAGTCCCAAAGGATTCAAAGAGCTTGTGTAGAGTCAGGATTAAATTTATACGCATGTTTTTAATTCAAAACCGTGGAAATCTTGGAGAATTCTTGTTAGCCGATCATAGATAATGTATATTTTTATTACGAAATTTTTGTACTCTAACGCATTTATTTAATCTGTTTAATAATGGACACAGTCTTTGAATAGTAAGCAAGTGATACGATATCACAATGTGCACAGCGCACTTGTTCATCTTCGTGTTCGAAAAATGTTCGTGTCTTAAAAATTAATAACAATTTTAATGCACCTAATATTTTTAGTTAATTACGGGCCTTAACTATCCAGGTCAGCCTGTTAACTAAATATATATCTTAATAAACACGGTGTATGAAAGATCATTTGATTTAAATATTTAATGTTATGTAAAAATAATATAATAAAACAGCAATAATGGTATCAGAGTGTTATAATATCCAACTTGCTAGTTTTAATGGGAAATTTCATAAAAATAATGGTAGTGTAGAGAAAATATATGAATATGAAGACGCGATTGATTTAACTGGTAAGTAAATTGAAGCTGTTGTTTTTACCATCGTTGGAATTAGGCCTTTCCACAGAAATAAGTTTCTGAAATACAACTATATTTATTTATTTTTATTTATTCAATCTTCCTGCAATTACATTGCAAGAGACAGACTTAATGCCATGGGCATTGTCTTCCAGTCTACCTTTAGGTGGTGCAGAGCTACATGTAGCAGGTGTATTTTTGAAGCAAGTGAAAATTATTGTCCAAATTGTACAAGGTTGTTCAAGGTACACGAAGACATCATTATATAACATAAATGTCATAAAAAAAACTTTGTATACGCACATACGCATACGTATGCATACCCATATTTACATATACACATATACATACACCCAATATATACTTATACAAACATATACATATACATATAGATATATATACATACCCACACACACATAAATACACACATACATATACATACATTCGTATAAGATATGGGTAAAATACATACATACATATGCAATGATAAATGGACAGATAAGTTATGCCGATGACTTCGTCAACAAATCTCTGTAATGATTGCGCACTCCAATCTTGAACTTTATTCGGCTGGTACACGATCTAATATCTAAGGGTAGGGCATTCCAGAGATTTACAGCTTGTACTGTGAAGGAAGAATGAATAACATGTTGGTCTAACGTGTTGATATTGATTATATCCCTGTAAGATGAGTTATGTTTTCATGTTTCATTTATTTTTAAGTACTGATCTTAATAGTTAATTGATTAATATATATATATAATAGTTAATAAGTTTATTGCTCAGCATTGAATGAAAATACTGGTTAGTGTAAATACCCTTCCAACTCTGGTTATTATTTGTTTTATTTAGGGATATTTTCCCAGAAGGCTTAATTCAACATTGATTTATTATTTATTTACTCAATATTTTTAACTTTACAATCAAAATCTCTAGACTGTTTTAAGTAAATCCAAGATCAAATTTAGCACGTGTTCAATTCAATTTAAAATTATTTATTCAAAAAAACACTAGGTGACATTTATAAATTTTAAATTGAAGCTACAGATAAAAGTCATAGATCGACACAAATAGACGCCACAGATGTACTGTATTGACAAGGTAAATTAGATGAAAACACCTAAATCTACAATCTGCTCGTGTCGATCCATAACTTCCAGTTTCCAAAACGCGTAGAGCCTTATGAGAAGAACACAGGCAAAGAAACTCTATGTCTGTTCTATGTGAGCATTTTGGTTTGATCATAAATACGAACAGTAAATTGGAAAATTATTTTACAGGTAACGGATGGTATAACCGTTTCCTACTGCTGGCCCTCAGCATTGGGTTGTTGGGTATGGGTATTGATGTCTTCGGATTCTCAATCATTGTCACCGGTTGCGCTTGCGACTTTCAATTGGAACTATGGCAGAAGAGTGTTATGCTGTCTATGCCTTTCATTGGTATGATTATATATGTATGTTTATATGGACTACGAGGCAAACGAGCAGACGTATCGCCTGATGGTTAGCGATTACCGCCACCCAACTACACCCGCAACACCAGAGGCGTCACAAGCGGCTTTGGGGGATGTGGAGGGAAATGGGTTTAGGGGTTAGGGTATGTGTTGTTACACAACGCAAGCGCTGTTTTACACCGGTTTTCTGTGCAGCCGTGGTATCTCCTGGATCGGGCCGCCCGTTTGTGCTGAAGCGTGGCTCTCATGGTAAAAGATATATTTACATGCTGTACTACCTACAAAATTCAGTTTTTGTAATTTTATTTTCATGTGTTTGAACATAAAGTCATGCTTGATAAATGCAGACACAGTAAGTGATTTACATTTTTTCACGGTCGCACTAACAACAATGTGACTTATACCGGTCTATTTCAAACTTCAAATGCTTTTATAACACCCACTTTCTTGGCATTGTAAGTTTTGCTTAAAAAATATTCAATTGTTGTTGTTATACACCACTAATTGTCGTGCAACCTTGACTACATCTGAAGCAAGTGGAAAATTGCGAAAAGAAGGGGTAACTCTGCCAAATACATTTGTGGTGATGGCTGAGAGTCTAGTTTGGATACAAATTACCGTGGTCGACCTGGTAGTAATTAAATTAATTTCGGACTCAGGCGGGCTGAGCACGGAAAACCAGTCCGCTCTGCCTGCACAGATACCTGCATCTAGGAGAACCTGATGGCAACCAATAGCATCGATTATGCTGTCAAAGTGGCCGCGTTGTGGGCTGCCAAAATATAATTATAGCGACTCGTAATGTTTTCTGCCAAAACGCTAAGACGAAGTGTCAAGCAACTTTGTATGCGTCTCTCACAGGCAATTATTTTTTCCCCTTTTTGTAACGTATTTAATTGATATTCAGCTCCTATTCATTGTTATGTGAAATAAAATAACCTATTGCCTTCCTTAATTTTCTTTCCGATACTAAATGAATTTTTGAATTCAAAATTTTTGAGTTCAGAAGTGACATAAGCATATTTAATGTTCAAACGTAGGTATCGTAATTTCAATAGAGTTCCATCGTGGTAGAGCCACGCTTTGGTGTGAATGGGCCGGCTCGACCGGAGTGATACCACGGCCTCATAGAAAACCGGTGTGGGATAGCGCTTGCGCTGTGTTTCACCGAGTGAGTGAGGATACCGGAGGCCCATATCTTAACTTCTCCCCCCATCCCCCTACCCTTCTTCCAAAGACCAGCAACTCACTTTTGACACCTCTGGAGTTGCGGGTGTCCATGGGCGGCGGTAATCACTTACCATCAGGCGATATATATGCTCGTTTGCCATAAAAAAGAGTCTGTTTGAACGTTTCAAAATATTGATATAATTTCCTACATTTTTTCTTTCAGGTCCGGTGATAATGGCAATACCTTGGGGTTATATATCAGATACTCAAGGTAGAAGGAGATCTTTACTTATTGCACTATGGGGCGCTTTCCTATTGTCTTTCATAAGTGCTTTTTCTTTCAATTGGGTCTTGTTGGCGGTACTTAAGGTGTTTAGTTCTATGTTGTAAGTATTGACATTAGTTTTGGTAAATAAATGTTTATAGAATTGAGGTCACTTACAATATCTATTTGGTGTCATGCAAGTCAAGACATAAACTTTTACCGTCTTCCGAGTGCTCTCTGCCCAAAAGTACGAATTGAGTTTTCGGTAACCATCTATTGGTGATACGCAATAAAAAATACCTAAGCAGAGATATTTTGCGCGATCGAGATGTCACTCCGGTCAAGGCGGACCGTTTGTGCTAAAACATGACTCTTCCACGGCATGAGCAGTTTTGGTTGTTGGAAGAAAAGGTTTTTCAACAGAGTCATCATCGACATCAGCCTTTGTAGTCATAGTATTCTTCTTAAAAAGAGCTTGTTAAAAGTTTTGGCCTGCTGTACTACGCTGGCCAGACGAATCGGGGCAGATTTTGTTTCAAATCAAACTTCCCTTCTTCTACAGAGAAGTATAAGCTTAGAACTTTCTGGGCTGTTAGGAGAGTGAATATTTGTATTTCAATCAGTTTCTATAAGTTCGTAGAATTTTATATTTATATAGAAATTAGGAGGTAGCGCATAAGTCAGGCTGTGGACTGCTATAGACTGATGACGGTGATAATAGAAAGTGATACAATAGAAATATACAGAGATATTTCAAGTGACACTTAGAGTTGCCACTATTCGCTAAAAATATTAAAATTAGTTCCAGCGCTGTTCAATCAGGAGCATACGCATTGCTTGGTGAATGCTGTTCAAGGAAAGTGAGAGACTTTTACATGCTCATCATGACTAGTGTGCTGATGTTGTTCATGATGTCTTACATCGGTGAGTAGCATAGTGACCGTCAAAGTATCTTTATTTTAGAAAACATCTGTGTTGTATTCTTCTGTACACACTGAACACATAAATATATAAGATACAAGGAAATGTCTCATACAAAGGCGAGCCTAGTCCAAAAACTGAATTTTCTTCCAGAAACCCTAAATGAATATATTATAGCAAAGAAACGTAAGCATCATTATACTGTCAAATATTTTAAACATCGAAATGAGACTAAAACCATGGATATAGTAATAATTTATGTTATTAAATATTAGGCACAACTAATTAAACACGAAAAAGTTTAAAAATCGTAACACGACAACATAAAAATTTAAGAAAAAGATTATTTAGCCAATGTCACCCGGGCTATTATTAAAAATCTATCGACACCTCATTTATTAAAATCGTTTAATAGTGCGACTTTGGAAAATACAAATAATTACTTTTAGCTTCAGCGTAGTCCGGTAAAAATAGAAAAATATTTAAACACGTTACATCTGAAATACAAGCAGTTTTCTTCATAGAATGTTTCATCAACAAGCAAACGGATTTTTACAGACTGATTACTTAATTTGTATACCCTTTATGTGACCCTTATAAAACTTGTTTGGGCCCTACGGTAATCTCATTCACTTCACATAAAAAGGCACGTAAAATTTCCTTAATGCCTGTTTACTGTGCAGGCGTTACGTACAGTAATTCTAAAATTTCTTCCGAATTAGGCTTCACATTAGTCATTACAATATTCATTTATAACTCTTCAATCGCTATCGTATATATCGATGCCGTTAGTTTTATGTTACTGTGTTCTATGATGTTTTCAGTGCCCGCTTTCCTAATTCTACAATTCAACTTTGCCTTTAACCTTGGTTTAATTACGTTTACACCTTGGAGATTATTAACTATTGTGATGGCTTCTCCATTGGTAGTTAGTGCACTATTATTGCATCTCTGTTATGAAAGTCCTAAATTTCTACTTAACGCTGGACAAGAACAAAAGGCGCTTGAGTATTTAAGAAGAATGTGGACCAAGAATGGTGGGATAGAAGAGTATCCAGTAAGCATAAACTATTTAAAATTGGATAGAAATGCCAATTATGCAATTGGCATATCGTTAAATATTACTATAACTTTTTAGGTACATCGGGTTATTTTAAAAGACGATTCAAAAGTCAGGGAAAGGGATATTAATATATTGAAATCATTGTGGCAACAGACAATACCATTATTCAAGAAACCATTAGTTTGGAAAACATTTAATTTAGTGTTTATAACTTCTGTCATTTACAGTATGTAAGTAAAATCCGCATATAACACCGCAATATGCAACAAATAAGTATTAGAAATATAAATTTAAAAAAAATACTGGTACCAACCTTCCGGAAAATTCATTAAATAGAAAAAAGGCACCTGATTGGCCTTTCTTCCAATTTCATTCGGAGTTTTTTTATTATCTACCTGGTGCCCATTCTCCTTGGGGTTTATTTCCAGATGAAATCAAGAACCGTATTACATGAGAAACCTAGAGTCGGGCATACCAGAAGTATTATACACTAACTTTATTTACTAAATGGTATATAAAAGATCAGCGTCACTTGGTGCCTATACTTAAAAGACACACATACAAATATTGCTCTTGTCCGTCGATGAATGACACGGCGGGACGGGTGGCTAACAAGCATATAGATTTAAAGCTTGGATATGATGTCCAAGCTGATTTTGTATTTGTTTATGTCAACATACATAACAGTCAGAATAGAATAAAGCAAAATAATGTCATAGATATATTCGTACTGATGCAAGAAGTGGGACTTTTAATGAGTTAATGTAATACTATGTTGATATTGGGTTTAAATATGCAGTTATTTAATTTTAGAAACAACTGCTGGGTGATGTGGTTGCCAGCTGTTGTGGAAGCTTTCAGTTCTGCTATTAGTTTAAATGCTACTGGCGGATCTACAAGTTTATGCAGCATAATTTCCAGCTTATCAAGTAATAATGCCACAGAAACAGTTGATGTGGTAAGTAAGAAGTCCTTGGAACTGATTATGATTAATTGTAATAAAGTGAGACCCAAAATTGCATTTTCAGAAACTTGACATACGGTAAATATTTCAAAAATAATGTTCAGCTGGTCCTTTTTCCAAAATACTTATATCATCCGCAAAAGTACCATTTTGTAAAATTTTGTTACTATTATATACTATATTATTTTTTATTTTGTTACCATTATCGAGTTGAAGAGTTTACTTGGGAACAATCTGCCTCCTCCTTTGCAACTTTTTCTAATTTGCCTTTTCACAGTAGACCACTTTTGTAAAATCTGAAAAATTTTCTTGATTCGTCTTTTTTGACCACTTTTTCACGTAATCGGTCATAGTTTTCTGAACAATTTTGTTATGTTAATAGAAAAAGAAAGAAAATTCAATTTAGGATCAGAGACAAAGCAAAAGAAGACGGAAATATGATACTGCAATAAAAATTAATTTGTTTTTTGATTTCAGACTGTCTGCTCACATGCAATCCAAACCAGCACCTTACTATCCGGAGTCATTCATGGAGTTGTGTTTGCAGGCGTCACACTCATAGTATCTAAACTGGGTTCCAGAAAGAAGCTTCTGTTGATTACATTCTTGATAGTTCCGATGCTGTCCAGCATTGGAGCTGTGTTCAATGAGAACTATTTGGCTAGTCTTATACTCTTCGTTGGCATGACGATGACTAATTTGTGCATGGGGGTGCTGTTTGCTTATTATGTGGAGATGTATCCTACATCTTACAGGTGACCTATGTTGTTGGGCTTAGTTTTATATTGAGCCGACTTAATTTGATAAAAAAATAAAGTGTAATAGAAATAAAAACAAACAAAGAAAAACTAAAAGAAAACCTGATAAAGAAATAAACATTTTGAGCATTATTTTGTAAGAAATGGTCAGTCAAATAATTACAAATCAGAATTTAAAGAGTTATTTGTTATACAAGAGTGCAAAATTGCTTTCAACCGCGTGCTCAATTTTGATGACCGAGCAAGTGAAAGAATTTAACATTGAATTGAATCCTGAGCGTTAGCAAAGGAATCAAAAGAGCACGAGGTGAAAAATCTTTGCACTCAAGTGCAACACGTAACTTTTTATCCCACCTCAGCAAGGAAATGACTGAATACAAAAAAAACATTTGCAATTACAAGATACTACCACATTATTTACAATTTCAGTCAGTTCTGTTGGCGTTAAATAAAATTCCTCGTCGCCAGAATAACCCATTACAGGTTATTCGCTTGTTTTCAAGTTTCTTGGTTTTAACCTAAAGTTCTTCTTTCTTCTTTTGATGAATGGCAATCAGCCGGATCAGCTATTTCTGCCAATGTCAAGTATTTCAAGTCTTCAATTCTAAGTCTTCGAGTCTTCAAGTCTTCGTCGTGATGGAATTAATGATAAAAAATATAAAAAATGTGGATGACATGAAATGGGGACCGTCTTTCGCAAAAACAAAAAACGATCTCCAACCTAAAGTTTTAACAATATGATGTGAAAATTAAAATGGCGCGAGCAAAGCAAATTAAAGAAAAGTACACCAAGGAGGTTCCGAGTCTAAGTTTTCAACAAATTGAAAAAAAGGTTGTATGATAAATTCGGCATCATGGAGGTAGAAATAAAATAAGTTTAATGATGTTTTGAATTTACAAATTTTGTGCACCCGATGTTTGACATTCAATTTACTTTGTCCTCTAGCGGATAGCAAATGCTTTTTGCACTCTGATATTGTAGAGCAAAAATACTCTTTCCGAGATGGGGGGATGTAAAAAACTTATTAAATTTACAAACGATAAATAAAATGCAGTGCTTAAGGAAATGCATCATTCATATTTATTAATTGTCTAAGTATTCATGTTTTTTAATATTTTAGAGGTATGGCAGCATGCATAGGCGTGATGATGGCTAGAGTTAGCGGAGTCGCTGGCGTTAACTTTCTCGGCTCCAATGTTATGGCTCACTGCGCTACTACTTTCTACGCCACGGCTGGTATTCTTTCGGGTAAGAGATACGATGAAAGTTTTGATATAGAAATACTACTCTATCTAGAAAGTACCGGGAAAAGATAAATAATACACAAAATGTTAATTATTCAACAAATTTATTTTATAACTTTCAAAGTATGATCCTTCAGAAACGATACACTTACGCAAATGAATGAAAACGCTGTTTCTGGAATCGAGTTTAGTTCTCGCTGCGAATTCTTCTTATGTCTTCTACCGATTAAAAACGGGTGCCACAGAGTAGTAATTTGAGTTAAAAAAAGAAAAAGCTCGTGAAGACAGAAAGTTTAGAGCCTATCTCTCTCAAAGTTGAATGAGAATTTTCACTTATTATTTCCTTCACTTTTACGATGTTAACTTCAGTTGCAGGTGTTGATGATCTACAAGTACGAAGCAAATCTTCCATCACATCTTGACCGCTTTTGGATGGTTTTTATTACTCATAAGCACGTTGTTTTTGATAAAGGCGTTGCACCCTTTCGTAACATTTTAAGTCACTCCGAACATGAAATTCTATCGGTGATGCAAAATTTAAGACAAACTCTTTGTTCGTTGTCTCTCTATATCTGTTTCATGAATGCTTTAAAAGGATTTCTCAACATACGATATATAGTCGTAGTAAAGACACTTTTTTTAGGGTTCCGTTCCTAAAAAGAAAAACGGAACCCTTATAGGATAACCCTGTTGTCCGTCTGTTTGTCTGTCAAGACCCTTTTTCTCAGGAGCGCGTGGAGGTATCTAGCTGAAATTCATATCAAATACTCTAGTTATGAACCTTAGAGCTGTGAATAATTATCAAAAACATTTTGAGATAAATTTCAAAGTGTATTAATGATGTTTTTGTTTCAGCTGGAGTCTTAGTGGCTCTATACTTTCTACCAGCGGATAAAGCATCTAATAAGTAAATAAAAAATTTGAAACACAAGCGATTGTTTTTTGTTATCTTGGAATACAAATTCAACCCAAGCTACGGTATTTCTGGACCAATAAGTAAAAGAGCGTACTCCTTCGCACGGCAAAGGCAACGCACTTTTTTTTTTGAAGCCTCTGGTGTTGCTGGTGTCCATAGCCGGCAGTAATCGTTTACCATAAGGCGACACGACTGCTTGTTTGCCCCATATTCCTTTAAACAAAACTTCCCGATTGATTTACGGTTAGCGTACGCGACTGCAGCGCAGTTGAGTTTTTCTTATAAGAATTTCTTAATGACAACCTGGAGTATCGAAGTTCGGTGGTGTTTAAGGCTTAGCCTCGAAGAAAGCGGTAAGCTGGTCCTGGTTGTTATCACTTTAAACAATCTCATTTTAGTCTCTACCCGAGGAGGACAGAACATCTTACAATAGTTTGCATGCTATTTAAAGTTTTAACAAAGGAATTAGGTAAATTGGGTTAAGGGAAAGGAATAAATCAATTGTGTTTTTTCCTTACAATATTGTGCAACATTGTAAGGAATGATACGACGGATAAAATTTCAAATGAATTCTGTTGCAAGCGGTTGATCATAAAAAACAAGTTGAAGTTAAATGAACATCTGAAAATGGGAAAAGATAATGTTATTTTAAGAAGTACGATTTTATTTTATCGGTATTAAAGTTTTTCTTGATATAAGTATGATTTTTACAAAACCATCATACATTATGAACTGTACTTTGAAATTCAGACTATCAGTCACCCGGTGATTCAAATCTTTTTCGACAAACTCTGAGTGAACCAGGCATGGGTCTCATCGAATATACTATTTAGATTCTTCCTTTGAATTAATCCGACAATTAGTAATGAGAGGAAAATTATGCTCAATAGAAGGCAAAAATAAGAAAGATGTTACTATAACGTCTTGAAACAAAACTGCTTAAGTAATATAAAAATATAAAAACATGCATGTGAATACGCATGCAAATATATTCAAAGACAGAGGTGCATCAAACGCTGATATTTAGGCAATTACAATTTAAATTTCACTTAATACTTAATAAGTAAGTGAAATTTAATAAATAAGAGAAGCGAAAACTGATTGCCATGGACAGGGATTAGTAGGGAAAGTTAGAAGAATGGGAATAGAAAGAAATGGAAAAAAGGACAATTGCTCTTACGTCTGACTTATTAGCGTTCTCTAATCGAAGAATTAGCAACCAATAGACGAGTTTCGAATGATTTATTTCCACCATTTCCGTTGAATGTTTCTCACTTGTAGTAGTAGTCAATATTATGAAATAATTATTCAACAAAATCGCGCAACATATGAATCATTGCAAAGCACATGGATCACATCTTACTATGTTTATACGATGATATAAGGACAAAAGTATTTTGATGAGAATCTTCATAAAGTTCTGGTACACGGGTACACTATTGTAAACATATGATTAGAACCTAATGTTATAAATCAAAAATAGTATAACAAAGAACTGCATGCTTGGTGTAATATTCTAAGCGGTCACGTGGCCGTTCCCTACTGCGGTGAGTGTCTCGGGTTTGTTATCCATATGGGGTATAATTTATCATATAGACAGTCCGTTGTTGAACATAGGCCTTAGAATGGAGGTTTTATAGGGGAGTTGATACAGGAATCGTTTAGAATAACAAGCTTGCTTCTATAATCACCCTTTATCACCTTCATGGGATGAATAGTGGTCATACTCCGTATACCCTCCCCTCATGAACAGTACAGTAATTATGTCAATAACCTATGTGACAGAAGTATTGGTCTTTTTGTGTCCGCTTCATGAATGTTTATAATATCTCCAATGATAAAGGATATGTTTCTGGTGCGAGATATTATTATTTTAAAATTAAACCAAATTTAAAATGGCTTTACCAGACTGGGTTGAACTTTATTATAATCAACTGTTGGTCTAGCGGTTAACGTATGCAATTGCCGATCAAGAAGTTCGATTTCTGGGTCATTCCATTCCATTCATTTAGTTATTCCATCGAGATTTGTTTATTATAAAAATAATGAATAACAAGCCGGTGTTTGTAAGAGGGTTTCAACCACCATGCCTCGGAGAGCCCGTAAAGCATTCGGTCCTGCACCAGACTTTTTTTGGAGGTGTACTACAGGTGTCTCATCGGATTATAAGAGAAAGGGAACATAGAGCGCACCTGTATTTGCACGCACTTGTATTATAATTATAAATCTCCTGCTTAGCTGTATGGTTTCCGTCGTGGCTGGCCGAAATCGGCTAGGAACACACCATCATAGACAGCTACTTATGTATATTTATATGCGTATACTAAAGGGAGTGAAGCACGCACGATTACCGCAAGTTATATTCCGTATGACGACGTTACTATAGGACGTTATCGGTAAGTAATATTGGATTTTACGAGCGAATATAAAATGTATATTCGTAAACGCAAAATTGTACAACTATTGTCTGGAATATTTACATGTATCCAAATTCATTGTTTCTTTCCATTACTCTTTCGTCATTATTATCGTCTACCAATTGTTCTATTATACCGTCATGATTTACATATCTGTTATTAAATTCGTTACTCGGAGTTAATTTTTTTGTCCATAGTAGTGACTTCTTGGAACCACGTAACTTGAATACGTTTTGAAAGTTCCTGAAAAGGTCTACTTGGAATAAAATCTATTTGAATTTCCCTCCCAGTGAGGTTCATGTATTGCGATAGGTGATAGGATGATGAGGTTACCTCGGCCTCACTGAAATATCGCTATGAAGCAATTCTGTTCTGTACGGGCTTGTTGGACAGTGGTAGTGATCCTGAATGCTAACCAAACTCACATCGGGTTTGGTTCCCACCATGAAAATCTTTGAGCGATATCTGAAGATATTTGTTTGTTTATTTGTTGTTGTAGCTCTTCACAGAGTTAGTGATTTCATTGGATTTCAACTCCCCTGTTTTGAGAATTGAGAATATCCACGAGCGATCCATGTGAATTATCTGCTCGTTTGTCCCCATTTACGACAAAAATATTTTTATGAATATTGTTCTTCTTCTTATTTCGATGAAATGGCTACTAGCCGGATCAACTATATCTGACAATATCAAGTATGTGTAGTCTTTAAATCTTAACTCTTCGTGTCTTCAAGTCTTCGTCGTGATGAAATTAATCATAAGAATTATGAAAAATGTGGATGACATGGAATGGGGACCGTCTTTCGAAAAATACAAAAACTTACACCCTGAATATTGGTTTTATAAATAGTATTCCATTCAACATGTACGCACGAAGCTGGCTAAACATTGACAGATGTGTCAATAACAGCTGTAAATGTAAAACTGTCTATTCTAAAACATTTTGTTATGTATATTGCAACAAACAAAGACCCGACCGTATCACGTTTTTATTGTTTCAGAACTCTGCCGTTTACAAATTACTTATGGAAAATATTGTTTAGACAACGCATACCTACTTCTTGTTTTTTCTTATTAAAATTATATACCAGAAATACCGACCATGTGATTTTTTTTTATGTAATCACATGCATACGAGCAGACGTATCGCCTGATGGTAAGCGATTACCGACGCTCATGGACATCTGCAACACCAGAGACTTCACAAGTGCGTTGCCGGCCTTTGGAGGATAGGGAGGAGAATGGGGATGGAAAGAGGGATTGTGGTATGTGCCTCCGGTATCCTCACTTACTCGGTGAAACACCGCGCAAGCGCTATTTCACACCGGTTTTCTGTGAGGCCGTGGTATCCCTCCGATCGAGCCGGCCCGTTTATGCCGAAGCGAAGCCTATAGCTTTCCTCGGGATATAGATAGGGAACGCAGGTTTGCACGCTGCACTGACAATGTTAAAATTATGCTGTTCGAAGCTTTCTGCCAATCATTTTACACGTGTGCTACCTGTGGACTAAGTTTTCGCAGAAGATATACAGCGACCTACATGTACAATACAACAATGCATTGAGAATGATTTTTGAGGTTGCCATGGAGCTGTAGCGCGTCGGGCATGTTCACGGAGTTTCAGTTCGATGGGTTCGCCGCAGTAATGCGAAAATGTTGCGCTTCCATGCTTACACGCCTGCGTTCCTTCTCCAACAGTATCCTAAATGTTTTTTCAGATCGGTGGGGCTTTCTCTTCATATCCAGGTGGTTATACATCCAGAGTCGTTAATATTTTTAATACTAACACTAGGTGAAGTCATTCTGTAACTAGCAAAATATGGATGTATATCTATGTATATGTATGATGTAGTCCGAAATAAATAAATTGAATTGAATTGGTGCAGCTGTTCACGTGTGCCGTGATCAAGGGAAACAGGGATTCATCTATACAAATAAATCTATACAAAAAATGAAATTGGAGTTTCTGTTTGTAGCATTAAAATAACCCGTTTGTAATCCTACTAATATTATAAACGCGAAAGTTTGTATGGCTGGATGTTTATTATTCTTTCACGTAAATATTACTCAACGGATTTGGATGAAACCTCACAGTATTATAGCTGATACATGAGAATAACACATAGGCTACTATTTACCGCGATAACCGACATTTACGCGGGCGGAGCCGCGGGCATAAACTAGTACCTGCATATATACGTATACACGGTACATACATCAAAATATCATTTTTCAATTTTTGTCTATCTGTGTGTTTGTTTTGGCTAATCTCTGAAATGACCGACTTAGACAGGACTTCCACAGGTAGATAGCTGATGATATAAAGAGTAACTAAGGCTACTTTTTTAGACTAGCTTGACCCCGCGGTGTTACCCGCGAAAACAGCAATTCTTGTATATATATTCTGTTACTCGGAATCGGCTCCAACGATTTTCATAAAATTTAGAATGCAGGCGGGGTTTTGAGGCGATAAATCGATCTAGCTAGGATTAATTTTTGGAAAATTTATCAAAAATTAAATACATAAATACCGAGCAAGGTTCGGTTATCCAGGGACTTCAACTAATTATTGGAAGATACGAAATAATGTCTAGGAAAATATTACGAATCTAACGAAAGAAAATGTGGAGCTATTATTTACGCACTTATTACTTTAAACATTGTCCAGCCTTTTACATACGCCTCGGTAATAATTGAAATTGGCCTTCGTAACCAATTAATTAGAATGCTCATCAATAATATTACCGTGGAAGAGCCACGCTTCGGCATTAATGGGCCGGCTCAACCGGAGTTATACCACGGCCTCACGGAAAACCGGTGTGAAATACGCTTGCGCGGTGTTTCACCGAGTGAGTGAGGATACTGGTGGCCCATAAGTGGTACAAGGACCAATAGGGAACAGTAAGGTCTTCTCTCTCTCTCGGTCCTCGTACTTGACGGTTCGCTCTCTTAATACTCTTCCACTAGCCGCCTTAGGTGCTCTGACAGCCGTAGTAGTAAAGTGTTGCAGCTAAATGAAAGACTATAAATATGTATACTAATAAAGAATGCGTTGGCGATGTCCAACGACATCGCCTGCAGGACGCCATCACTGGCCACTGCCTCTTCGGTCACGGCCCTAAGGTGCAACACGGCATCTATTGTTGATCGCCCCTCTCGGAATCCGAATTAGGCATCCGACAGATCGGGGCCCACCTCGCAGAGATGCCAGAGAATCTCTCAAACAGTTTAGCTGCCTTATCCATCAACACGATGGGCCAACAGGCATCGACTTAATCGCCAGACTGTCCCGGCTTCCTCAGTAGGACCAGTTCCACGCTCATCCAGCTCTCAAAGAAGCGTCTGGACATCAGGCTAGCGTCCAAAACCTCCCTGAGGTCGAAGGCTCGGGCCAACACTCGGGCAGGTTCCCATCCGGCCCTGGGGAAAACTAGACAGAGCCTGAACTAAGCTAATCAGGCCACTGATAAACATACATATATATTTTTAAATACAGACATATTAGGTTTAGATAAATTACGCGCAAGTACAAAACCGAGGATCACGCTTATTTACTAATTAATAATACTTAGTAGGAATCACAAATTGAATAGTAAAAAAATAGATGTAAAATTACGTACTTAATTGACAAATTTATCTCTAGTGCAGTCATTTAGGCTCTCGGCTGAGGCAAATGTAACAGTTAGTTATTATATTAAACATATTTTCAATACAATAGGTTGATAGTTTACTTATACAAGTCGTGGTCGGTTCAATAAATGTTATTGTCGTACAGACGGCTTGCTAAGCTAGTACGGTATTGACGTCCATAAAAATGTATTATAATTCAATAAATTACATTTTTCTGAATTTATATGTGTAGTAAAATATTAGTTTTTTTTCTAAGTTGTAGTAAAAAAAAAACTGTGAAAAATTTAAAGTGATTTTTTGAATTTATATATTTGTGATTTTCGTTTGGTTTCGCGTTAAAAAATCTTATTAGGTAAGTTTTACGACTTTATTTAATTAATTTTAATTTTATTTTGGTGATTGTTTTAAAATGACAATTTTTTTAAAATATGTATCTACATCTGTATGTTATTTGACGCCAATTGAAAAATGATTCATTGATTATTATTCATTATTATTATTTATTATTATTATTAATTGATTATTATTCATTTGACTGCCTCTGTAGCGCAGTGGTAGCGAATGCGACTGCTGTGCAAGAGGTCTCGGGTTCGATTCCTGAGTCGGACCAAATGTTTGTATTATCTGCATTTGTTTCGGAATTTGGGTGTTTGCTATGTATAATATGTATGTATTTACAAAAAAAAAGTTTATAAGTATTAATATCAGTTGTCAGATGGCGTTGTGTGTTAAAATGTCTGAACATATTTATTTATTTATTGATTAACTGATATTATAAAAATTAATAACATTTTTTTTAGAAAATCCCCACAAATGATCTTTATTTATTACATTTAATTTTGACAATTTGCCAATTTTTCTTATAATGGATATTGTAAAAAATAAACTTATTCAACTATAAATTGCCACACATACTTATGCCACACATACTTGGTGGTATACTGCGATAAGTTATGGGTATGTATCACATAAGTCACGTATGTGTGGTGACGTATTAAGAATATCACTACATATTATAAAACAAAGTCCACAGACGCGTTTGTTTATCTTTTTGTCTGATAAACTCAAAGGCTATTGCACGGATTTTTATGAGGTTTTTACCAATAGATAGAATGATTCTTGAGGAAGATTTTTTGATTTCGTATTTAGTTTGTTAAAATTTTTGATTATATTGGCTAAAGCACAACGATGTTTCAACAAATATCGTTGTACTTTAGCTAAATATTTCTTGAAATTAATATCAAATACTCAAGTCCCTTGGAGCTGTGAAAAAATTAAAGTTCTAAGCCAACGCAATCAAAAGATACAGCCGTTTATGCTGTAAATTTTCAACACTCACAAGGGAATCAAAATCTACAGGGTACTTTCCGTGAACTCAGAATGTTGAAATTTGGTACGAATCAACGTCTTATAGCACAGATAAATGAAAAATTGCGAAAATATTTTTTTTTTAGTTACATCATATAATATACCTGCAGGTTTGTACGGGACCCTCAGTGCGCGAATCCGACTCGCACTTGCCCGGTTATTTTTTTATATTTTCTCCATGATTGATTTAATTCATACGCAGGATCAATTTATGAACATATACTCTATTTAAGCGAAACTTAGACCGAAAATAGCCGTTTAACGCTCGAAAACTTGACGCATTCAGTGGAAAGAGAGAGGCATCTATATAACTCTATCGAAGTCGGCTCATTTGTAGATGTCTCTTTACGTAGTGCTAAGTGAATAGTGTTAAGAATAACTGGAAAAAAACGCCTAGAAAAGTCTGTTACAAACAAACATAGATTATAAAGCTAATAAAATGACTGCCTCTGTGGCTCAGTGGTAGCGAATGCGACTGTTGTGCAAGAGGTCTCGGGTTCCATTCCTGAGTCGGACCAAATGTTTGTATGATCTGCAAATATTTGTTTCGGAGTTTGGGTGTTTTCTATGCATAATATGTATGTATTTACAAAAAAAGTATATAAGTATTAATATCAGTTGTCTAGTACCCATAGTACAAGCTCTGCTTACTTTGGGACTAGATGGCGTTGTGTGTTAAAATGTCTGAACACATTTATTATTATTATAAAGCTAATAAATGCCGTATGGGCGTAGTAACAAGATTTTAATCTACTATTAGTAAACTGTTGGCCTGGTGTTATCTGCGTAGATTTCTCCCTTGTAGGGTCTCACAACTCTTACAGGATGAATAAGAGGGTGATGAACACTCAGTGTTCTTAATTTGTCACCACACTGTTTTGTTTTAAGGCAACACTAAAAAAATGTTTACTGTCATAAACTTCCATTATGAGCGTCAATCATCAACGGCCTTAAACTGAACTGGACATAAAACTCTCGTTAAAAGGGAGATTTCGGCCAACTATACTACTCCAGCCAGACACTGGTATAGGGTTTGTTCCACGGTTTTGTTATTCTTTACTCCCTAAGTTGCTTTTTTTTGGGATGAATAGAAGAGGTGTTAGGTTTGTTGGTGACAATTCGTTTTTTTAATCCTTCAACACACGGTCAAACCTTCACCTTGACACTGACATACAAACTTTCACGTTAATAACACTACTAGTGTTCCTTACTGTGTTCAATACTAGATGAATTAATCTATACCATAGAGCAACACAGGCCGACAGACCCAAGTAGAGTAGCCATACCGTCTTGGTCGATGGTAACGATACAAAGCTGTCTGTAATTTTTTCCGGGGGATAAATTTCAAACATAAACGTATTAAACTTCACACTTGAGCAATCGCCTATCACTACGAATTCACATATAACTATTAAAACATTCACAATTTCACACACATACATAAACTTTTTCTCTATCATAGCAGTGTAACATTACACTACACGATATACATACACTATACACTACACGATATATTACACGATACAGAATAAGTTTATGTAGGCCTACGCATTGTAGGCCCATTTGGGCTTAAACTTTGACAGAGGGAAACGCCTACGTATGGCTAATCCCTGCCGAGTTGCTCTGATCCATGACTCTGAATCATGATTTAACTGTTTGGATACAGTCTGACACAGGTTTAAATATTATCTATCATTATATAAGTACTTAGTTTATCAGTAGATTCCTTACGTAACACGTGTGCGGGACTTACTGGTTCATATATTTTTCATAACACTGCGTCATGGGTTAGATGAATCATGCAATATATAAGTCGTAATATAATTTCTATTAACTGTTTAACTAGAAATCTTAAAGAATTAAAGTATCATTTAGAAGTTAGCTTCTTGAGTTGGAATGTGAAATAGTTACACGAAATGTAGTCACTCGCCTCGACTTTACACGAATGCAACCTATGTTTGGGAGGTAAATTTAAATTGTTCAGCTCGTTTTAGTGAGGCTGGTAATTCTACGTGCCTTATCTCTGCACTCGATCTACCATTCTCGCACAGTCAGTGGTCAGTACGGCAAAAATGCATTATTTTTATAGTCTGCACGGTTGGCCTAGTAGTTTACATGGTCGCCACACAGCTTCCTACTGCGCCAAGTTTTGTGGGTTCAAATCCTTATTGGGACAACACTTTGTGTGATCCATAAATTGTTTGTCTGAGTCTGAGTGTAGTTTGTGTCCGCTTGACGTATGTTTGTAAAGTCCTCCGTGACACAGGTGATGTATATTCCTAATGCGGGAGTTGTCTTTTTAAAGTAAAAAGAACTTTTTTAATTTGGTAAACAGTACATAATGTGGGTTTGAAAACAATACTTAACTAACTGATGACTACACGGTTGGCCTAGTGGTTGGAGTGGTCGCCACACCGCTTCCTACTGTGCCAAGTGTTGTGGGTTCAAATCCTACATGGGGCAACACTTTGTGTGATCCATAAATTGTTGTTCTAAGTCTGGGTGTACTTTGTGTCCGTTTCATGTATGTTTGGTTTGTTTGTAAAGATCCCCGCGACACAGGAATGTATATTCGTAGAGCGGGAGTTGTGTTTAAAAAAAAAAAAAATTACCTCTGGGTGTTCTTTATGTCCGTTTCATGTATGTTTGTATAGTCCCCCACGACACAGGGTGTATATTACTATTGCGGGAGTTTTATTTTAAGAAGTTGATTTTTGTACCTACAGCCATATTTTTATTCTCTGTGACAGTACAACAACCCAAGGGCATAGTGCAGAACAACTCGAGGGTATTGACATACAGTTGTTATTAGGGATGCAACACAAATGTCATTGTACAAACCTTACAGGTCAAAATATGGAAAAGGTTTCAATGACTTTTACGTAGCTTTTTTCCAGTAAATTTTAACTTGAAAGTGCACATTTCCTTTTAACATTTTATCTTTGACAACTTCCAGTTTTTTTAACAACCATTTGCTGTTACATTAAATCTTACAATAGGAAAAAGCAAATTTACTAATAACATATTAAAATGCTTACTATTTTAACTTGTTGGTTGTTATTATTGGTGCATGTTGTATGCATCAAGTACAAGTATAGGTAAGTACCAAGTATAAGCACAAGTACCAAGTGTGAATAAAAAATATATATACATAAAAAATAGTCAAAAATGAGATCAAATAATAAAAAGAAAGTAATAAAAATTAAAATTACAACAAATTTAAGTAGATAGTGATATCAAAAACTAATGTTTCAACAGTCAAAAACAGTTTTTTTTAAATAGTAATATTTTATCGGCGAAGACATCCACTTCTCTGCAAATTCTGATGTAGGTTTTGGACAAACGACATGTGGCTGAAAATTGCTTTTTTTTTCCTTTTAAAACTGTCATCCTCTTGCATGACAAGAGTCTTTGAGTTCATTGTTCTTGTGTTCTGCATATTCAATTATTTGTATTGTACACTTTTTAATTTTATTATTTATTTTTGTCAATCATTTTTTTGCAGGCGGCTAAGGCAAAGTTTAAAAATTTGGTCCTTTTTCTGGGTCTTCCTTCTTCGGTTGTACTCTAAGGCGTTGTTCGGTCGAAAACAGGGCACTCGAAGATTATATGCTCAACGGTTTGTTCTCGAGCCGGATCGCAGATACATGACGGGCTCTCCCGACACCTGAAGCGATGCAAGTATAGGGAGAACCCCCCATGTCCCGTCAGCATTTGCGTGACAACGTTTTGGGGTCGGAACTTATGCACTTCTGTAGCAGTACGCATATCTCGCGTCTGGGAAGAACACCTTCGTGACGGAGGTGGAGTGGCCCTACAGGTATCGACAATTCCATTCGTCAAAGGAGCCGATGTCGAAAATTGCTTAAAATTGGTTCTTAGTCCGGTCAATCCAGACATTCGTAGGTGCATAAAATCCCAACAAGCTTAAAATAAGTAAAATTATTCAAAACATAATTATAAATTTAGAAGCTCCCCACCATTCTCGTGTATGGTAAAAAATATTCAAGGTCAAATGTCAAAAAATGAGTATTTTGCGATTTTCAGAAAAACGGTAAGTTTTATCATAAAAGTACCTCAGTAAAAAATTTAAGATCATAAAATTACATGTAAAAATGTATCAATACTTTTTTCTTACGAGCCATCGTTTCTGAGATATAACGTTTCAAAAAGTTGTAGTCCCTTGGGATTTTATGTACCTTCACTCTCATTTTTTGGTCTAGATTGACCGGACTATCTGGCAAACGGCTGATGTAACAAACCGGCATTTACGAGTGCTCGCCTGGATACTCGACGTAGGACTTGCAGGCTAAATGAATATAACAGTGGTGGAAAATCGAACTCATTCCGCAATACTTTGTAAAGAAACGTCATCTACGTGCCTACGAGCCGTTAAGTTTATCACAAGACTCTTAAGCTGTTAATGAAGTTTACAGGAATAAGTTAAGTCCCTGAAAAATATTTTCTGTATTTTAATACTAAGATACTATATTATTCACTCGTAAATAAAATATTATATTATATGACAGGCTTTCTGTGCGCTATTTTCGAGGTTTAGGTTTCCAAAGGTTGTTCTTCATACCAAGATTGGATTTAAAGTATTTTAAACTTTATTCTTACAAGTTGCTAAGTAAGAAATAACAGATGGCGTTGTCATCGCGTAAGCATCGAAAGCATGTTTCAAAGTTTAATAAATTCAGATCTTTGTAATTTCTACTATTAAGTTAATTTTACATCAACTCAATCGTCGACCGCAATCGTGTACGGCATTGCGATTGGATCGCTAATATTTTCACCAATCGCAAAGCCGACCGCGTTCGAGTCGACAATCAAATGACCGCCCTGATTATCATATAAAATAGACTAGTACTTTATGAACTTCGCCCTATAACATTTGCAGTAATAAACGTCACTCTAGAATAAAACTTGTAAAATAAATAAAAGTGACTTATCGCAGAAACTGGTATGTAATATTATAAGATCTATATTCGTTTGAATGACTGAATTTAATCTAAATTTCTTTTACTGTTTCATTTATGCCATTTATGCCTAAAAATTCAATTTTAGAAAATGCCAATCATTCCCGGATTTTCACAAGCGCCATCTAGTAGGGAAAATTAACACTAGGTCGATAAAGCAGGTATATTGCTAGAGATGGACATTAAAATAGTCAATTACTTTTCTGCATGCATGCATGTAGTAGAGCAGTATTGCCTTAAATGTCTTTAAATACTACCAGACTACTCACTGGCTTAAAAAATTTTTTTGTGCGTAAAGACAAAGTGTTCCTTTATTTTCTTTATATCTAGTCAGGGTTAAACATATAAATAACAGTTTTTATTAAATTAAATTTTAAGTAGGTTAAATTTATTTATGGAGAAAATGTGATCTCGCTAATAGATCGCTAGATATTGTGCTAAAACACAATTGTTGAGTTTTTATAAAATGTTTACATTCAGCTCCAATATGCTCACTAAAGATTAACAAATTGATATTGGTTCGGAACTACAACAACTCCAATTTAATTTATATTGGTCCATGTATTATATCAAAAAACCCTCAAATATCTTATCAAAGCTTTTGGTCAGAAAAAACTAACTACTGTTATTTTAAAAAAAAGTAAACGCAATGTTGATAAAAAAAACGAGCAGAAATAGGCGATTAGTAAAAATAAAAGCAATAGAGATTAAAAAAATAATAATACGTAAATAGAAAGTATTAGAATATTGCAAGAAGTACGAAAAATATGGAATTCTTTAAAACAAAAATATTTCAAAGTTAAACAATAATAAACACATCACAGATGAAATGGAAGATATACGTGATAAGGATATTGATTAACTAAATAATTCAACTGTTCTCATATACATTCTCTGATAAAGACTCAAACTAAAGTTTGAGTACAGATGCCAATAGCTAATTATTTTTACTTTAAAGAGTCAAGTAGTTTAAGTCCAAAAAGCTGGACTAGGTGTCAAATTGACCCCAGTATTTTTGTAATCAAGATTAATATTTAGTTTGTTAGGTTGATAGCACTAATCTTTGGAGCTACATCGCCCATTTATTGAAAAATATCACAAAACATTGCACTACGACTAGAGCAGCCAATAGTCGATAAAAAATGTTGGAAAAACGGAGAGAATGTATTTCTTTTAGTGACTCAGATGAAATTAATTAATAAATCGTTTTAAGCATTTTTTGTGATCATTTGAAATTACTAAGCATATGGTTACCTCACACGTTTATTCCAGCACTGTTAATAATGACATTCTAAATATAACATTTCAAAATATATACGAATTTTATCCATCTAAAAAGGTCTCCGGTGGTTCACATGATCCATCACATTGCGTCACGGACCCGTAGTCTATATACTTTAGTATTTACTATTAGATTAATTAAAAAGGGCATACCCTGACCGGTGAAAGAAAAAATAAACAATGACAAAGTTTTATGGTGATAGAAAAATAAACAATGGAAAGGGCATACTAACCCTGACCGATGACAGAAATGATAAACAATAGCAATATTTTTTGTGTCCTTAATAAACACTTATCTAATATAGTTATTACGAGATGGATTTTTAATATTTTCTTTCTAATGCGCTTAGTAGTGTGGGAACGAGCCTCACATGGGACAACAGTTTGTGTGTTCTATGTCACCACCTTACTCCACAGGGCATATTTAAAGCCTAAGTAAAACTTTTGATAAAGTTACATAGCTTATAAGCTGTGATATATCACACGCGACTTTTGATGCCTCATTCATTAAAATCGGCTTAGTAGTTAATTCCTGTTAGTTAAAGAACTTAGAAACATACGTGGACTGCCAAAACTAGTACTTCGTCGTTGTCAGATAAAAGGAAAGAAACAGTCGTATTACAAATAGTTAAAACTGGGGCTCAATAAATCGACTATGAAAAACTAGGTTTTGTAACTGGTTTCTCTCAATATAAAGAATCCAAAAAATCTTTTTTGTATATTAATACTTGAACACAAGGATAATCCAATGCGTTATAACGATGCCATATAAAGCATAAAAAATATTCCAATGCAATGTGGTGTACTTACTTTGTTTGATTTTAAGAAAGCTTTTGATAGAGTTAACAACCACACTTTACACATAAAATTCTGTTTTTTGTGCTCTTTTATAAGACTTATCATCCTTTTGTGATTCCTAAATAATCTAATCACCCACAGTTTGTAAGGACGAAAGTTTTTAATTAAAGCCTCTATCACAACGGTTCTGGTGTAAGTCAGGGACCAATGTTAGGTCGATTATAATTTCTCTGAAATACTGACCCAATTAAAATGTGCAGTTCACGTTACATCACATATTATGTGTTAAATATTATTAGCTATATGTGTTTTGATAATGATTTAGTTTTAATTGCGTGGTTAAGTAATTAAAAAGTTGAAAATTTAATTATTAACGAATTTCGATAGTGAACACGATGTTAAGAAGCTGTAAGAAGAGATTTATCTTAACATTAATTGATTGAGTAATACTGTACTCATTACAATTACATAACAAGCATTTAAATGTGGTTTTAATGTTTCGTGATAACGTTAGTCTCATTAAATATCTATTTATTGAGACAGTATTCAGTGGTTTAAATGTGAATTGTAATGTATAAATTTAAATAAGAATCTACCTCTAGAATAGTAATCTGATAGTAAACCTTTCATTTAGAAAACTAACATTGTAAAAACACTATGTATGGTCTAAAAGGATCTTTTTTAAATTCATTACACATAACGTCAGCTAGTCCCAAATTAAGCAGAGCTTGTGTTATAGGTACTATACTACTGATATAAATGCATTCATATTATGCATAGAAAATACCCAAACTCCGAAAAAATATTTGCAGATCATACAAACATTTGGACCGACCTGGGAATAGAACCCGAGACCTCAAGCACAGCAGTCGAGTCAAAGATGATGAGGATGGATTGATTGATTGATAGCATCCCACTCCGGGGGTGACTCTGGTCATCCTAGGAGGCTACTTAGTCGAGGGATACGCCAGTGATGCCTCCAGACTTGCGAGATAACGCGTAATAGGGTTTAGTGATTAGCCCGGAAGTCCCCCACACGCCTATCGTCTTCCCATTAAGGGTAAAGCTTTTCCCACGTTAAATAAGTTAAATGATCTGTATATATATGTATGCATGTGTCACTATGAGATTCTTTTATTCTCATTAGATCATACTATGGGGGGACCGTTCTATGAAATGGTTTAGTATACCAAAATGGATTCATTCATTTTTTTTTACAAGACGATTAAACAATGCAACATAGCGGCACATTATGGCAGCCTGTAAAGATACTTCTGAATCAGAATGCCTCTAGTCTCTCACTTACCAACGAAACATAACAGCACGAATGCTGTCATTTTGGGTTAGTCTTCTGTAAGACGGTAGTAAGTCAATAATCAAGCTAGTTCGTTCGTAGTAAAATCAGCGTGGCTCCACTGTTATTATTTTACTATCTGCCTATGTTTTGACTATGATAGTATGTGAACAATATTAATGGTTGTTCTTCTTTTAATGAGATGGCAACCAACCGGATCCGCTATTTCTACCAATGTCAAGTATTTAAAGTCTTCAATTCTAAATATTCGAGTCTTCAAGTCTTCGTCGTTATCGTCGTCTGACGTCGTTAAAACGATTAATGATAAAAAATATAAAAATGTTGATGACATGAAATGGGGAACGTGTTTCGCAAATACAAAAATCGATCTTCCATAACTGTTGTTCACATACTATCATAAAGTACATGTCCATTTCACTTGATGTGATATGTCACTTGCCACATGTCCATTTCATAAAAACTACAAATTGTTACTTTTATACATATTTTTAAACCATATAAAACTGTGGAGAAATAATGAGAGTTACGAATCGATCTTATCGAACATAACAACATCAGCCGCGAAGTTCCGGCAGGCAGTAATAAATTTCTATTTAGAGGCGATAACTTGATATATAAGATTGCACAATTCAATCAATAGTTTAGGATTCAAATAATGATATTAACTTCTAAAAAAATAATTGATGATATACTAATTTGCAAATCCACGGTATCGCTCTTAATAATTTTTCACAGTCTATTAAGTTTTATGATTTAAAAATACCTGGGTGCTAATCGGACATTACAAAGAGAGATTTAAAAATTTACTGTAATACCTCTAATATTAACATATATACAACAACAAATTGTTACGTTAATGTTGCAAACATAAAAATATATGTTTATGAACTGTGCATTCCAAATAATTTTTTTACTAGACAGTTCGCTAACATCTTAGTTTTTGAAAGCAAAAAATGTGACTGCATTTGAATCATACTTCCTTTCGAGAACGTCCTAAAAATATAGCCTTATTGTGCCTATCAGAAATAACGCCGCAATTCTATATTCAACCAAAACTCAATCACATTTATCTGCAACCTCTCAAAGTATCCAATTTTATAATAAACAGGTTTTAATCACCTACTAAAACAAAAGAATTAAATTAATTCGTAGAAATACCTCTGATATCAGCTCCATCATACAAACAAATGAGCCTGAAACCAGTAATTCATTTAAATCGTCAACGGCTTGTAATAATAGCCTGCTACTTTCCTTCTCTTTATAGTACTGTGGTTCTGTTTAGTTTGCTTAGGAAGGTCTTACTGCATCCATGGGATAAATAGAGGTTGTGACTCTCTGTATTCTTAATATGTCACCATACGAACGTGGTTAACTATGTGAAATATAAAAAACAAATTTTAATGAGGTGCGTTCTTCATTATTTAATTTCATAATAAGAGTAGAATATTTTCTGCTATTTAAAGATTAAGTAAAAAAAGAATGATTGAATTTAATCGGATCTCAAATATCTACTTTGCCACGTAACCTACTAGTTGTTGAAAATTGGTATGTTATTGTTAAACCAAAACAGTACTGCGAGTAACATCAACGCAGCAACATTGGTGAGAATTTTATTGAAGAACCAACCACGTATAAAATCAAGTGAATGAGTCGCGCCCTTTATGTAAGCCTAAAAATATTTTCGTACATTCATTATACTCATTTCTGAGGGGGAATATTATCTTTCTTTGAGTCTTATCCCGAACAAGGGTGAGGTCGACTTTGAGTCCATTACGACACGGCGACCCGGGGACGTCACTAGCTGCTTCGAATTTCTGTAGAAAGACTACTGTTGAACTTTTTAATGTTCCAACTATCTATAATGTGAACGTTTCTAAGAAGAATAGTATACTTAACGAATATAATATTCTTGGATTCCTCTACTCTTGGATTTTATGCGAGTAGCTGAAACATAAAAAAAACCCACGTAAAAAAAAACCAGTCTCATTAAGTATTTTCTCTTCTTTCTCCTTTTACCGAAATACTTTTATCCTATAACTAGAATTTGATTCATATAGTCTACGATGTATCTATGCCGATATACAAAATACTTCATGCCCACGAAGAGTCAAGGTACAACATCAGATTTGTGACTTTGAGTTGAGGTGTCCATTAGCGGCGGTGGTTACTAACCATCAGGTGAACTGTCTGCTCTTTTATCCTCCCAAAACCATAAAAAAGAAAATACTTTTATGTATTTTCCTATATTACAGTTCTCAGAACCATTTCTTCAATTATACTTTTCAGATTAAAACGAAAACCATTAAAAGGTTGTAAAATTTAGTTGATTGGTTATTTCGTATATTGGTTGAGTGTAACTCCGAAGTTTTTGCGCGTGGACTGTATTTATGCAGGGAAACGTAATAATAATATGCGACAAGAGAAGTCTGAAGGCCCGTAATTAATATGTTATATGTATTTTAACTATAAATATCGTAATTTAATTATTACGATCTTAGCTTTTCATGACACATTTGTATTATTAAAGACTACCTGACCATGCGACCTCGTTTTTGCCTTCTATTGCCCATAGCATGGTGTTATAACGCATGAACAAATTGGTTCTCATAAAAACGGTCATAGTAAGCCAACCTCAAAAGATAGACATATGCTGTCGAAGACGTTTTTTAAATATTTTAAAGGGAAACAATTATTTCACACATTGTTTATTTTTATGCACTTTTGTACATTAGCGGTCTTAATGCCCTAGGCATTCTCTTCCAGCCAACCTTAGGGTGGTGTAAAAATCTAGTAAGGTAGGAGGTGCACAGAGGTTCCCGTATGAACTAACTACAAACAGTACACAAAGGAATGAAAGGAATACTTAAACATAGATAAACACGTATAGGATACATATGTCTTAAATACGCGGACAAAATTTATTTTTGCGGCAGTACTAACATACCATTTGCTTGTTTGCCATATATACCAAAAGAAAAGTATAAAATTTGGTACTGTTATTTTATAAGTAGCATCTTGCTTGCAAAGGTGGACTTACGATTACACAAGTCTGTGCTAAACACAAATATATGCAGGACAACTTCCCTTCATATAGCAGGAAAACTTGAAGGAACTCCGATACCAGCCCGACTGGTCAGAGTGGTATACTAGACCAAAACCTGCTTTCTAAGGAAAGGCTCTTGTATAACAGTGGACTGTCAGAGGCCCCGCAAACTACAAACTTATTAATCGATAGTTTAATCGGCTTGGTTGCCTCGGAGAGCACATTAAGCCGCCGGTCCCGGTTGTTATGAACATCTTTCGCAATCGTTATTAGGAAGTCAATGCCCTCAAATATACTAAAGTAGTTCAACCTGCGAATTCAGTGCACCTTCAGGGTTGCAGAACCTTAATAAAAAAGAGGCTGCCCGGGGTATGGAAGTTTGACGGTGTTTTACGACGTGCTTCGGAGAGCATGTTAGCGAGTTCAAGCCCCTCAAGGCTGTGGAGGTCCGTGTAAAAACTGATTTTCAGGTACCAACAACCCATAATGTCCCACTGCTGGGCTCGGGTCTCCTCTCAGGAGAGGGTTAAGGCCATACGTCCCCACGCTGGCCAAGTGCGGGCCATTTTCAGGTAAAACCGGTTGAACTAGCAGCCGAACCCAAATCTTGAGAATAATAAAGGCTAGGAAGATGATGAATCGGCTTGGTTCTGGCTTATTTGTCAGTCGATACCGAATCGTTATAATGTGCGCACACTCTATACATCTTCATACTGAATAACAAACCAAACCAACTATAGACTGTTTTAAAATTTGTAGTCTGCGGGGGCTCTTAACAGTATGGAATGTTTTCATTAATTCCAGACCAAAATGACGATCAAGTTACAGAAGAAGAGGGATTTAGAAGATGGTTCAAACAACAACGTCCTCTCAATCACAACAAATGGCCACGAAGATAGGGTCTACTCATATACAGAAGCCATTAATTTAGCAGGTAAGTCAAAATGTTTGCTATTCTATCTAGAAAGTTCCGGATTTCTGGAAATAATGCATTAGAACATAAACCTTCGTGTGGAGTATGATAGGTTTTGTGGGGGAACTGGTGTCATATCCTCCAACATAAACGGTCTCGGGTTCGATTCCCGGGTCGGATCAAATGTTTTTATAATCTGCAAATATTTGTTTTGGAGTTTGGGTGTTTTCTTATGTATAATGTGTAGGTATTTACAGAAAAAGATATATTTGTGTTTTTATCAGTTTTCTAGTACCCATAATACAAGCTCTGCTTAGTTTGGGCTAGATGGGGTGTGTTAAATAACCAGAATGTTTATTTATATTATTTAATTATAAAGACAAAGTGCTATATTTCATGCAAGTTGTTTGTTTTACGGTGGCGCAGCGGTAGCGTATGCGACTGCTGTTCTTAAGGTCTCGGGTTCGATTCCCTATTTCCCTTTCATTAGTAAAAGAATTAATATGGTGCTTAACTCCTCGGATAACTCCTTCTAGAATATTGACTTGAATCTATTTATTGCAACTAGTAATAATTTTAGGTGTCAATAAATAAATAAATAAATAAATATTTTCAGACATTTTACCACACAATGCCATCTAGTCCCAAACTAAGCAGAGCTTTTACTGTGGGTACTAGGTAACTAATATTAATACTTATATACTTTTTTTCTAAATACATACATATTATACATAGAAAACACCCAAACTCCGAAACAAATGTTTGCAGATCATACAAACATTTGGCCCGACTCAGGAATCGAACCCGAAAAAAAAAACTCTCGCATTAGGAATATAAAATATCCTGTAACGCCGGGGACTTTACAAATATACATAAAACGGACAAAAAGAACATCCAGACTTAAAACAACAATGTGTAGATCACACAAAATGTTGTCCAATCTCGGATTTGAACCCACAACACTTGGCGCAGTAGAAAACGGCGTGCAGTCAAATAGAAATACCGCCGTTAGTGTACCTTAATTTCTTTGTTTTTCAGGCACTGGTTGCTACAGCATAGGCCTCTTATCAACACTAAGTCTGTGTAGTTTAGCTATGGGGATGGATATGTTCGGTTTCTCCGTGGTGGTCACCGGCTGTACCTGTGATTTTAATTTAGATATCAGGCAAACTAGTATCTTGCTATCTATGCCTTTTTTAGGTGAGTGTCATTACTATCATCTTGATTACATTTTATACACACATCATTTACATTAATTAAAAAAGGGAAAAGGTAAAAAATAATCATCAATAACCCATAATGTCCCACTGTTGGGCTCGGGTCTGCTCTCAGAAAAAGGTCCATACGTCTCCATGCTAGCCAAGTGCGGGTTGGGGACTAGCTAGACAACATTGTGGCTACGTAATCTTGCCTTTGGATGTTTTTAAGCCGTCCAAAGGCCTCCAAATAAGCTTCACGACTGTTATCCTATGATAACAACTGGAACCGACTGCTTAATGTGACCTTTGATTCACGGAGACGCTCATGGTATTATGTGATAATATTTTAATAAGGTGACTAAAGAAATCTAATTAAAGTTTTCTTTCAGGCCCCATGGCAATGGCGTATCCATGGGGTTATTTGTCCGACACTCAGGGTCGGAAGAAGGTTCTGTTCATCGCGATGTGCGTCAGCTTTGTCGTGTCCAGTATCAGTGCCTTCTCTCCCAACTGGGTCGTCATGGCTGTGCTTAAATTCATTAGTACTAGTTTGTAAGTTTAAAATTTATTTAATCTTAATGTAGCAATAATTAAAATAAAAAAACGGCTCTAAGAACAAGACCAAATTGAAATGTGACTACACAAGAAGCACCAGCTTTTAAATCAAAAAAAGAATCAATAAAATCGGTTGTTCCAGTCGAAAGTTCTGAGGTAACAAAGATAAAAAATACAGTCGAATTGAGAACTCCCTCCTTTTTTGAACTCGGTTAAAAATAAAACGCTACCACTGTCTGTTCACTTTGATCTTTTAAACTACTTAACGGATTTTATTTTTCAATAATAGAAAGATTGGTTATATAAGAAGTATATGGAATATACAGGAAATTTGACCATTTTAATCCATTCCGTGCAAAGCCGAACCGAATCGCTAGAATGATATAGACCCAATAATTCAAATGTTAATACAATTACCGATTGAGATTCTTTATGTTAATTTTTTGAACCAAATGCTAATTAAACTCCTAATGAAAATGAATGTACGACACCATGCTACAAAAGATCTGTAGTTTGAAACTTTTTTACTCGCTCAAGTCTCTACGGTCACTTGCAACTTCGGTTCTTTGAGCCAACGAATAAGATATACGCTCAAATAGAAATGTGGCTTTTGTGCAATTAAACAAAGAAGAAAAAGAAAGAAAGAAACGTTTTATTCTCTTCCTAGTACAGAAAGTAGATTGGGACCAGTATTACGATCGGCAAAATGTGGATATTATTATGTCTGTTTAGCGATTTGCAAACATAAGGTCACAAACGTCACCAGCAGATTTCGATTATGAAAGTCAACCTCCTCTTTAGGAGTCCTGTAGTATAAATATGTGATACTTAGCAAGATTGTATAATTATTCTTCTATCGCAGTTGTAGTTGTGCTCAATCAACAACCTACACGCTGCTTGGAGAATCGTGTGCAGAGAAAGTGAGGGACTCTTACATGTTGATCATGACCAGCGTACTAGATTTCAGTTTAGCAGCATATGTTGGTAAGACATTCAAATTAATCTTTAATTGTCGAAATAATTTTGTCTGCAAGTTATTTTTTTACACCAATGTTTACACAGGAGTCAAAATTAAAGCTCACTTAACTTAATTAAAAAAATAAATAAGAGGCTTATTGAAATAACAACTTTTATCAGCTATTTTTCATCGGAAATTCGGTTCACAGAAAAGATACAGAATTCCTTGGTTTATTGCCATACCAGTGGTACTTAAGAGCAATAATAAATAAAAAGCATATTTGCTCACCAAGAATGTTACTTTAGTGAAAGTAAATGTATTTGATGAAAAAAAAAAGTAAACGTATCAAAAGTTGTGTGCCTTATTATAAAACTTATGAAAAAAAACTCTACAACTAAATCAACGCGATAAGGCTTCAGAGAATGATAGATATAATGTCATCATAATTTTTGAGCAGTGGTAGACATACGCCTTTTATTGAGCTTTATTTTTTACTTTTAATGCGGTATATATTCTTCCACAGTGGTGGCATACTGGGTCTTGAATCTCGACTTTTCTTACGACTTGGGTGGTGGTATAGAATTCACGCCCTGGCGTCTCCTGGCCCTTCTACTCGCGTTGCCACTTGGCATGGGGGCCATTGGCATTTACTTCTTCTACGAAAGCCCCAAGTTTCTGGTTAATGCTGAGAGGAACGAGGAAGCTTTGGAAAATCTAACAAAAATTTGGCAGAGGAACAAAGGTAAAGGAGACAAGTATCCTGTGAGTATATTTTTTTATTATTATGTGCATTAACTAACCCTCATTGCTTAACTCGTTATTGGATATTAAACTAAAGACAGATATTTTTAGAATACCACCGAGGGAGTGGAGATACTGGAGCCTCATACCCAATTCCTCTCCCCTTCCACCTCCTCATCCCCCAAAAGCAGGCAACGTTTTTGTGACGCCTCCGATGTTGCGGGTGTCAATGGATGGTGGTAATCGCTTACTCTCAGATGCTGCGTCTTCTCGTTTGCAAACTATCCCAAAACAAAAACCATGAAATACTTTTGTTATATTTAGACATAAGACATATTTGTCTTATTTGATATCATTAACAGAATTTAATAGCCTACTGCTGGAAACAGATTTCAATAATAATCATACTAACTACACTATATGAATTCTAGGTAAAGAAAATAATCCTAAACGAGGTTGGTAACGAACGTCGCAAGGACATTTCTCTATTGCAATCACTCTGGGAACAGATCGTACCTCTCTTCAGGGCCCCTCTCATCTACAGAAGCATGCAACTGTATTACTTCACTGCCGTTGTATTTAGCACGTTAGTGGCATGTATTATCTTCTTCTTACTTAAATATACTTAGTCTTGTTGTAAGTCATTTTTAACAGACACATTACAGATGCTTACACAAGTAAAAATTACTTTAGTTGGTTTAGTGCGACTGGTTGCTATAAATTTTTAATAATAATAATTGAGGCACGGGTGGGAGACACCGCCATATTTCATACTCCGGGCTTCCATTAAGAATTTCTTGTAAGAAAAACCCAATAGCAGTCCGACCTGGGAATCGAACCCGAGACCTCTTGATCTGCAGTCGCTTACGCTAATCACTAGATCAACGAGACAGCAGTAATCACTAGAACAACGATAACTAAGCAAAAATGTACGCCGAAAATTGAACGCCTTATCAATGCCTGACACTATTTCAATCTTTGCAGTTAAATATCTGTACCCTAGTGACTTGAAACTTTTTTTTATAGAAACAACAGTTTTTTCATTTGGTTCCCGTACTTAGTGAAAAAATTCGATGCTGGCATAAGCACCTTCAACGCTGATGATGAGGCGGGACTCTGTCACATGATTGTCAGTAATTATAACGAGTCGAAATCCACAGATGTAAGTTTTATTCATCATTATTCATATTCGTTTTAATTTGTGGAGGAACATGTCACATGTCTTCCAACACAAAGGGAGAATCTTTCGACTAGGTGAGGTGATCGTGCCTGGTGGGCCACGGCCCAGCTGTTGATGTAATGAAGTTTTATATATCTTAATCGGGGCGAGAACTTTTACTGCGCAATGCAGGATTGGTAGCTTCTTCGTACACTACGTTACTCCGTAATTCAGTGTATTTTCGATAGATGGTGACGTATGTTTTTGTTGCCGCTGTATGTGGAAGTCGCCACAAATTCATAATTTGACAATGCTTCCAGTGATGAAAGAATATTCCTAGTTTTGATGGAAAAAAACCTATCAGCATCTTAAGGAAGAAATCGTAGGACGGATCGAGTCCTAGACATCCCGCTTAACTCTAGCTGTATATCTTAGGAAGTAACAGATTCTGCTTTTAAAATACCTGTTTTTAACCGACTTAAAAAAGGAGGAGGATCTCGATTCGACTGTATTTTTTTATGTTTGTTACCTCAGAACTTTCAAATGAGTGAACCGATTTTGATGATTCTTATTTTATTTGAAAACTGGTGCTTCCCTTGTATATTTTACTATAATAATAAAACAAGTTCTTATTTTCAGACATGTACCTCAAAAGTGGAAATCAGCTTAGTCTGGTCTAGTCTGGCCCAAGGAATCTCATTCGTCTTGATCATGTTAGTCATCACAAAGCTGGCGTACAGAAAGAAGGCTTTGACGATCATCATCATGGCTACAGCTGGGTTCGCGTCTATAGGCGCTGCTGTCATCAGAGACAATCTGATCAGTTTCATCATGTTCTTTGGACTATTGACCAATGAACTTTGCATTGGTATTATATATACGTACTTCGTTGATCTCTATCCCACGTCTTATCGGTAAGTGTATATTAAAATTTTATATATTGTTAACTGTGACTTAATCAAGCTGTTACTTGCACTATCAATCCATTGACAGTCTTTGTGGCGCAGTGGTAGCGTATGCAACTGCAGTGTTTGAGGTCTCGTGTTCGATTCCTGGGTCAGATGTTTGCATGATCTGCAAATATTTGTTTCGGAGTTTGGGTGTTTTCTCTATACAATATGAATGTTTTTACAAAAAAAAAGTATGTACGTATTTATATCAGTTGTCTAGTTCCCATAACAAAAGCTCTGCTTAGCTTGGGAACTAGATGACGTCGTGTGTAAGATTTCCGAAATATTTATACGTATTATTATTATTCATCCATCAATGAAATTTTTATTTGTCAATCTCAATTCATTTGTAAACAAGATCCTTTCCTGCAGTTTCTCACTTTCTGTTCTTATTTACTTTTGCTCTCTAATAAAATCGTAAGTTTCCAATATAATTCCTGGAGTACTCGGTTGACTGCTTGCCCTTCTTTGCATATGTATGTCCAACTTGATTTTGAATCTAGTATATAAGCGTGATATGCGTGTTCGAGAATGAGAGTTTCAGGTAACGAAGTACTTTAAAAAAACCGAATGGAAATAGTTCTTTTGTTTTGTTTTTAATTTTAATTTAGATGTACCCAATGCTCGCTCATGACTAAGATGAACATATTGACACCACTCACATAAAATACGACCAACCGTTTAGGCTCTAGAGCGCGCCAAAGAAATATACACACATACATTCGAAAGACACAATTCCTTCTTTCGCAGTCAAGTAGCAACACTTAAGTGATTTTTGTGGAAATTCTATGGATCTTCATCTGACCTTGACTATCCCTTATACCTTATATTTTTGTTGCATCTAATTGATTAACTATTTGAGTTTTAATTTTATCGAACCAAAGATTTATCGAGTATGCTTGGCTTACACCATGTTTAGTATTCCTTTCTTAAATTTGATTTGTTTAATTTGTTTTTTTTTTATATACTGTGTGTCACTCTCACAACTAAGACGAACCTTTTGACACCAGTCACATAATCATTCGACAAGCCGTTTAGGCTCTAGGGCGTACCAAAGAAATATACATACATACATAGACTCGAAAAACATCACTTCTTTCGCAGTCAGGTAAAAATTATGTTTTTTACTCTTTGGTCACGTGGACTAAAGAGATTCTAAGGTTATTAGGAATCAGGTTGTTATTCGACATACGACTTAATTCTTATCAGATGAGTCGGGCAAAAAGAAAAATCTTCTAACCCGCGGTACCGCCCCGGTTGAGCCGAACCGTCCGTGCTAGTAGAACTTTACTTTTAAACTCGGCACACTCTTGACGTTCCCTTAATTTTCCAGTGGTATGGCAGCCTGTATTGCAGTAATGGTTGCCCGTTCCAGTGCCTTAGGAGGAGTCAACGTCCTTGGATCTTTTATTATGACGCACTGCCATTCCATGTTTTACATCAGTGGTGGACTCATGCTGTGTAAGTATTTCACACAAATTGGTTTTGACCTGTAAATGTAGCTTGAAGTCAATATAATGCTTTTTTGTGTTTTATTTTATTTCACATAACATACATATCTTTTGAATTTTGTTTTTTGGTCCTTAAAACATTTGCATTTAAGACATATATGTTTCAATTATAATCCAAAATCGTCTCTATACTGCAGATACTAAGGTTCTAAGTGCGTTGTATGGTGCATAGCTGGTGATTCTAATGATTTTTTGTTTCAGCGGCAGCATCGTTAGCATGCCTTCTACCACCAGATATAAAAAAATGATTATCTAGTTAACATAGCCACGCATACCTGTTTAATTGATAAGCTTATAAAAATAAATATTAGGCTAAGATTGTACTCTTTAATTATTGTTTCTACTCACAGCGAACAATGGTTGGATTTCGTAAATGGTTATTACGAAATACTGTTCAATAGCATTTACCGGGGTTTTCTTACGCAAAAATACCAGTTTTTTAGAACAAAATATGACCACAAGCTTTAGCATGAAATGATGGACTCAATGGTTTCTCTTAAGAAAGATCTCTGTCTGTCTCTGTCTCACAGCAAAATACCATGTACCTACAACATCAGTATAAGTCTCAGTAATGATCGATTAAGAGCTTGGAGTGCCTCCAACCTTTTTTTTACCGTAGGTGTAGTAAGAGCTGAATAAGGGAGAAAATTATGCAAGGCAACATTGTTGCAAAAACAAACTCTAAACCAACCTGTCTGAATAGCTTTTATCCGTGGGACAGTCCGTGGGAGAGCCATGCTTCGAAATGCATGGGCCGGCTCGAATTGATACCACAGCCTCACAGAAAACCGGTGTGAAAAGCGCTTGCGTTGCTTTTCAACGAGGGAGTAAGGATAACAGCGGCCCATACCCTAACCCTTCCCCCCATCCCCTCCCCATCCTCTGAAGGCTGGCAACTCACTTGTGACAGCTCTGGTGTTGCGGGTGTCCATGGGCGGCATACATAAAAATAAAATAAAAAATGCATGGTATAGAAAACCAAAACTATTTTTGAAAGAGAGGCCTATATCTCACTGTAGACTATAAAAGGATTTTGAAGATAATGACGAAGTCTGGTATTGGGTATAGTACCCAATCGGTATCAAAGTGTACTGAAGAAACTTTGAAAAGAATTAGTGTTTTGATGAATAAATAAATCATTAGTTAAATTATCATCTTTAAATCTATAGCAAAAGAATGCTCAGATAAGACATGTCTGCTTTTCATAATAAGTCATTGTTCACAATCTTTTGTTTCTTAGTAGCGGCGTGGCAAATTAAAGTCATTTTTGTTTTAAATTTTTACTGCTTTGTTTAGTTTTTCTTTGTAAAATTTAATTAATTGTAACGAGAATTCTACACGGAATTTTTTAAATATTTTAGTTGCATGAGAATACAAATTTCCACAAGATATTATTATGTTAATAAATTCTGAAATTGATATTAAGAAATAAAGGTCGATAGTTCACCATCACCATCATTGGGTCGATAGGCAAGGGAAACCCAGACTTCCCCCAGAGTAGTCTGGATGGAACTAAAATAACATAGTCAGGGATCTCCTCAGAGCAGGGCGTTTGAGACCGGATGTCAGGGTGGTTTTTACTGAAATCTCACCTGGCTCCTCTGTCTCCGAGGAGCCGGAGATCCAAAAGGATATTCTACCCCATCAAAAACCCATAATGTCCCACTTCTGGGCTCGGGTCTCCTCTCAGGAGAGGGTTAAGGCCATAAGTCCCCACGCTGGCCAAGTGCAGGTTGGGAACGGGAATGACAACGCTGTGGCTAAATTATATTTCCGTTGATTTTTTTTAACTCGCCCAAAGGCCTCCAGAGAGGCTCATGGTCTCATGCCACCAGTATTAGCCTGTCCAGGTACTAACCGCGTCATCGCTGCTAACCCTCAGTGATTTTTTCTAATTGCCGAGTGCAACTGGGCTATAAGCGCCTCTTCTATTTTAAGGAAAGCACATTGGTTCAACGTTTGGCGTTATTGAAATGTTTTAAAACTGCATACAACTTTTATGTATAACCAAGAGTATTTTAATCGCTCATGGAAACAGACTTTTATAAAATGATGAGACACGATGGGAATTAACAAAGCCTTATTGCCCAATAAAAGTACATTGATTACACGAGACAGCACCCTTTACATCCCGTGTTTATTTCCATCCCACGGTTGCCTGGAAGATATTGCATTTTGGGCGATAAGGCCACCAACAGTACTGACCTAGTACTAAGTCTTTAATTTAGTTAACTGGTGTACATTAAAGAGACTATTATTATTATGTAAACGACACATACTTTTAATTATGAAATGAATTACGTTCTGCATTTTTGCTCACCATTATCGATTTTCGAATATAAAGGAGTATGAACCTGTGAAAGTAAATTTCGTGGTGAGAATTATTTTACTTTAAAGAAAGGCATTATAGCTCTCTAAATTCGTTATAGGACAGGAATAGGATCTAGGACAGTTTATAAACCAAAGTGTTTCATCGCATTATCGTGTGACAAGTAGATATTGTCGGAAGAGACAACAGACAGAGAGCAGAGGAGAATAAGCTCTCTAGATCCCGGTAAGTAGTGCTCTGAGATGAAATACAGTCGTTAGACTGGCACATAGCTTGGCCAGATTCGTTAGATGCACTGAAGTTGGTTTTTAGGGCCCTTTGGTTGGTAGTTAGTAGGCGATTGTAGTAGCACCATTCCGATCAAGCGATTGGAGCGTCAGTCGACTACACTCCGATTTTGTTTGTTTTGAGTTGTTGCACTAAGTGTATTATGCGCGAACCTGTGCGAACTTACCTCCACTATCCCGAAATTTAGCCAAGTCACGTGCCTGCGCCTATATAGTCAGTCGAAGTCAAAAGTAAAACATTTAAAAAAATGTGTGTTCAGGACGAAAACAAAAATAACTATGTCGCGATGAAAGTGGAACAAATTCTAGAAGTTCCTACTAGAATTAAATATAATGTTGTCTTTCACCAAACTAGATGGCACTGTGCCACCTTTCTGAATCGCGATATAGTTACGTTACCGGGCTCAATGTAAAAGTTATCCCGAATGTATTTATAGAAGACACCTAATAAATAGCGTGTCAGATCAGCAGAACAGTTCACAGTGGTTTTATTTGCGGTCAAATAATCCCCTAGTGTTCACAACACGTTGAGTGCTATCGCGACGCTTAACAATTTGAAAATAAAAGGCTCTACAGTTAAACTAGGTTATGCAACAAATGTAACTTTGATAATGTCATAAGGTACATAAATAAGTACAAGTGAGTTTAATTCTAAAATGTATTGCAAAAAGTTCCATCAAGTGCCGACAATCGAGAGTACAAATTACGAATACATAAGGATTTTGTTCCAATTCAGGTGGCTAATTCAAGAATACCAACACCACAGAATACGTCAAAAGTCAAATATGAGTTAAACTATAAAAATATATATTCTGTGATTTGTGCTTTATTCTTTGCAGATACTACTGTTTTCAGATCATTAATATATCTTGGAGAAATCAATTCTAATCTTCTAAAAGTATCTATGGACACGCGCCGGGCACGAGCTTATATAATTGCGAAAAACTCGTCATTTATATAATATAGCCTAATTCATGGTGACATGGTCAGCCTAGTGCGAAAGAACATCTTACCTAGCTTATGCATCGAATCAAAACCATAAATTATTTAAAACCGTGGAGCAATCAAACATACATCTGGGTCATAACATATGTAACGATGATTAACATAATATTACATTTTATTGATTTAATTGCCAAGCTATATGATAAAAAACCTGTACTTGATATACCACCAAATATATACCACTTAAAAATTGCTAAAGAAATAGATATAAAACTGAACTGTCAAAATTAAATCTTCTTCAATACAAAAGATGTTGTCCAAAACTGTCGTGATCTGGAAAACAAAACCCAAAGTTACATAATCACATTCATATAAAATGTTTATAGAAAAAAACAACTCGAGTGCATAAAAATAAATACACTAGCAATAGGTAATATAGTTTTATTTTAGTAAACCACTAAATTAAAACGAACCTAACGAAATCTCACTTTAAAATTCAACAATTTCAAAATTCATCATGGATAGTTTGACATATACTAAAAATAATAAATATTTTCGGACATCTATCACACAACGCCATCTAGTCCGAAGCCTAGCAAAGCTTGTGTGATAGGTGCTAGACTACTAATAAAAATAAATAAATACTTTTTTTGTAAATGCATACATATTATACATAGAAAATACCCAAACTCCGAAACAAACGTTTGCAGATCATACAAACATTTGGTCCGGGACTCAGCAGATGCAGTCTTATATAGATGAATTGAAGTGGTTTTTTTTATAAACAAGTCAATCTATTTAAAGGTTAACCGCGCTACCTTCATTACGGTAAAAAGGTGTGTAAATCAAGTCAAGATGACCCTACTTATCAAGTTCAATAATACTATTCTTTGTAGTAGTTAATACGAATGTTTTTATAAAGGTTTGCCGAGACAATTGCAAAATTGCTTTGACACGGCTTGATAACGATAGGTATGGCCTTCTTAATGAGAATAATGTTAGAGTTAGTCGACCGTCCGTTGTACCAGCAAACGGGTGTATTTTAATAACCAGTGTGACGTTTAAATCATCAAAAAATAATGAGTTAAAATAAAAATGCATGGAGTTCATTTTTTTTAAATAATACTGTTTGTTTTTAAATTTAAGGGTGACTTACAGTTAAGTGTATATATAATAAATATAAAGTCAGTAATAATTGAAATTAGTAGTATCGTAGTGAAATTTTTAAAAACCTTTTTCCTTTAATTTCTTTAAAATGGCTAAAAATAACAAAATGAAGTATACTGTTAACCAGAAAAGTCGTGATATTGAGATGAGTGCTCCAAATTACAACGAGAAAGCTTCTTACAATTATGAAGAAGCTTTGGAAATGACTGGTAAGTGTTCGTGAATTAAGGAACCATGGTTCTACATATAGTTCTATGACAGGAGCGAGACCACGGTCTGACATACAGGCGTTCAACAATTATATCTTTGTTTTTCCCTAAGTGATTGACCTTCTCACTCATCATTAGAACAATCCATTTCTGTGTGACCTTCAGTGGCGGTGATCACTTACCATCTAGTAACCCATCTACTCATTTATCCCAAAACCATAAAACAATTTTTTTTGGAATAAAATGTTCAACAGTCATCATAAAAAGGCGATTAACATAAGACTGAAAGAAAAATACTCACTGTTTTTATCTTTATTTTAAATTAAATTTTAAAAAGTAAGTAAGCAATACTGATTTATGACGTCATAATCAATTAATGCACACAGGTTTTTGTAGTGCGTACTATTTTAAAGATTAATGAGAAAATGTTTAACTTAAGAAAACATTAATTAAAATGCACATTTGATTAAAAGCGATACCGTCCGGGGAAGTACCTCTTCTTTACGCAGAATAGTAGAGAGTAGTGTCAAAACTTGATTATAGTCTACGTTTAGCACGGAATGTAAGACCCTCATATAAAATGTTAAATAAATAATTGACTCATCTAGTTTTCGAACAAGAAAAATTTAAACAATTACAACCAACTGCGTAAAAATTTTGATAAAATTTATTCAGCATTATGTCTCCCAAGCAATCATTATGATTCTATTGACACCTCATCATTAAAATCGATTCAGCAGTTAAGACGCCAAAGTGAAACATACAAACATTCATCGTGTACCAAAAATATTTTCATTCCTTTTGGATCCACGCAGTCGGGTAAAAAACTGAGTATGCTCCCAAAGAGGCAATACAATCGTATCGAAGGTGAAAACAAGCTGTCGCGTTCATCACTTATATACGAATATTTACGTATTAAAATCCCACTTATTGTGAATTCATTGCTGCTAACTGGGTGCATAAAAATATATATATACTGATTCGCCGGTAATTATGTACTGTAATAAAAATATAAGTTATTGTATTACTGGTCGCCCAGAGGTCGAATTTCGATCATAATTCTTATATTTTGTTGGAACCTTTTAGTTCCTTTTGTCTGACGCTATTATACCTTTTTAATCAAAGATTTCATCATCGTTACTTTTCATATACAGTATGTCAATGTAGACAAAAAAAAAACATCTTTTTCATTTGACTTTGACAAACATACACTTGCGTATTTAGATATTTGTAGGAATCGTTTTTTGTTCTTGCGAAAGACGGTCCCCATTTCATGTCATTCAAATTTTTTTATCATTCATTCCATGACGACGAAGACTTGAAGACTTTAAATACTTGACATTGGGAGAAATAGCTGATTAAGCTAGTTGCCATCTCATCAAAAGAAGAAGAAGATATTTGTGTATGTGTCATACGTATAATAGTGTGTGGAAAATTATTTTTATTAATTTAACGTATTTTTAAGCATCATAATAAAGAATAGTAGCTTTCTGCACTCCTCGTCTATATAAACTTAACCTGTGCTAAATGTCATACTGCTAAGTAATAAATGAATTCAATAATAGTAATGGTAACCCACAACCCAAGAGTGGAAACTTTAAACAGTTCACTTGATGACAGTTGACGAGAAAATTACTCGGTTCCATGAGTGCCAAAGTATATCTCTGCAATTGGTAATTTACCTGTAGTTGTCTTATTTGAAACGAAATATATTTTTAAGACCATAATAAAAATAAAAATAGTAATAATAAAACTATACCACGCTGGCCAGAACGGTTAGTATAGGGTTTGTTTAAAGTGTGGAGGAACATCATGCCTGGCGGGCCACTGCCCAACGGTTGATGTTGGGAAGTTGTATATATGTTAATCGGCGCGAGAACTTCTATTGCGCGATTTAGGATTGGTAGTGTCTTAGTTTTCCTCGCCGCTCCGTAGTTCGATGCTTCTTCGGTAGACGGAGCTGCTATGTATTTAATGTTGTTGCGCTGTATGTGGAAGTCGCCACATCACTCCCCTCCAAGACCGGAGCTTGATATCTGGATGAGTCAGCTGTCTGTGCTCTGTTGTGAAGCTTGCCAGTGCCAGGAGTGAGTAGTTCCAGTGAGTCGGAACTGAGTGCCGCAAGTTCCAGTGAGTCGGAACTGAAAGCCGCTAGTCCCAGTGAGTCGGGGCTTAAGTCCGCTCATCCCAGTGAGTCGGGATCGAATGCGGTGCGCGGTGCTGCGGTGAGGTCCCCAGTGAGTCGGGGCCATTACTGCGTAGTGGCTGGCTGCTGCATAGACGGGAGAGAAATGCTCTGCTTACATGGACCGTAGTTGCAGTGTGCTGTGCCTAGACGCTGTTGAGGCCGTAGGGGTAAACCAGGCTAGAGCGGTCGCTTCCTGCATGTGTTGTATCCCTGTTGAGGCCGAGGTTGCTGGCTGGCTGAGACTTGCTGTGGGAGTGAACGTAATGGTAGCGTTGACTGTTGATCTTCTCCTTCGAAGGCTGCTTCCAATCACGTCGGGGTCACCACTGTGGAGGAACGGGTGTCATGTCCCTCCAACACAAAGGGAGGATCCTCCGACCAGGCGAGGTGATCATGCCTGGCGGGCCACTGCCCAACGGTTGATGTTGGGAAGTTGTATATATGTTAATCGGCGCGAGAACTTCTATTGCGCGATTTAGGATTGGTAGTGTCTTAGTTTTCCTCGCCGCTCCGTAGTTCGATGCTTCTTCGGTAGACGGAGCTGCTATGTATTTAATGTTGTTGCGCTGTATGTGGAAGTCGCCACAAAAGCTTTTTTTCTAGTTGCAGTGATGTTGTTAAGTGCAGTTTGCTCCCTTAGACGGCTCTTACGACATCCATGTTATGAATAGGGGTGGTGGTAATCCTTACCCTATATCCGTCACCACACGGCTAATAAAAAAAGGCAGGATAAAAAAACATGTAAAATTTGAAAAAAAAAATATTTATGTATTCTACAAACGTTTTTTGAAGTAAATAGCAATATACGCTGTTCGTTTGTGGAATGCACTGACAATTTATGAAATCAGTTTTGCTTGTATTCCTGATTCGAAAATACTTTATTTTGCTCTTAATATTTTCATTGAAAGGGAAAACTTTTTGTCCTCCGAATATAAATAAACAAATCAAGGCCAACCTTCTAATTATTTTCAATTGAGAGCTTGGAAATGCGCAATTAGATAGATAGATAGAAACTTCTTTATTTGTACACCGTAATACAGATATAAAAAACGACAGAAAATGACAAAAAAAAAGGGCGGCCTTATTGCCGAAAGCAATCTCTTCCAGGCAATCTTAGGATGGATCAATGCAATAAGTTTTGAAAAATTACAGTTATATATAATTTTAAATTTAGTAAAATACCAATTTCTACTGAATATAATCTATGTGTATCTCAATTATCGTAATGTCCTACGACCTAGGTCATTATGAAAGGTTCATTTGAGATAACACCGAGTATGTTTGTGTTATATAAATTACATTCTCTTGAACACATCGGCGTATTACTAAGTGGTCTAAAATAAATTAACACAATTTTTTAACTTGAATCCTTCAATTATTAATATGTCGTATATATATATATGTATTTAGACTATGTCCGTAACATATGTAAAATCTAAGCTTCATCATCATCAGCCCGTTACAGTCAACTGCTGGGGATAAAAATCTCCCAAGGAACACCTCATAGCCCGATCTGTTGATTTCTGCATCCAGTCACTGCCAACCCTCTTACGTAAGTCGCCCCGCAGTCTAGCCAGAGAGTGTCGCACTTTACGTTTACCAAGACGCGGTCTCCACTCTAAAACACTAAAACACGCTCACCATCCCATTGCCACTTCACCCTACCATATTTCAGAGCTATATCACTTTAGTTCTCTGACGGATTACTTCGTTACGAATTTTTTCCTTCAGAGAGAATCCAAGCATAGCTCTTTCCATGGCAAACTGAGCGACTTTGAGCTTCTTGATTAATCCTAGGGTCAATATCCAAGTCTCGGCACTGTACATCATTACAGGGAGGACGCACTGGTAGAAGACTTTCGTCTCCTGGCTCTGTGATATATAATCTAAGATTGGATCTATGTATTACTAAGTTTCTGATATAGATCATTGTTCTTTTCAAGCCTTTAGTCCAAAGGCATTGTTTGGTATAGGTCAGAGATGTTATGAAGTTTCTGTTCCGGATTATTCTGTCTGATGGAAAGCATAAGCAGAATCCAAAAATGATGACCATACTCATTGCGAATGCAGATAATGCAGCTTGGTGACCCACAAAATGGCGGCCTAGTGATGTTTCTGCATCATTGGGCCGGTCTCGCACTCACCAACGAAACACGCACGAACGCTCTCATTTTACGTTGAATTTCTATGCGCCCCGGTTGAGCCTACGGTGCTGAAATAAGCGTGATTGTACTACCTTGAAAATGTATTGATTTCGGTTACAGTTACAAATATGAATTTAATTCGAATTATCCGCTAGTTTCGGATAGTTTCCGTTACGGATATTAGATTTGTAGGGAATAATCTTTTCAATTAAAATAGTTGTCTAGAAAGTTATGATGGTAAGACTCATTTTTTTGCGTTTTGTAATCAATACCCATCTTTCCTTAATTTCCATCGCAGACAATAGCTAGGATGTTAATTCTTTCAAAAAAGCCTACTATAGGTATCTTGTCGCATTACACTTCGCCTTTATCCGAAATTATCCGAATCTTTTATGTTATGGTTACGGGTATATTTTTATTTTGGATATGCAATAGTTCTTCATCCTTGGTATAGGTATTTGCATGCCTGCGACTGCAGTGAGGACTAGGCCCGGCACACGCTGGTGGTGTGCCCCGCTTGGGTGCCGCAGCGTCGGGCCCTCACTGCAGTCATCGGAGGAGATCTCTCGCTACCGGCCGTCGTTCGCTCCATGGCCGGTGGCGAGAGCAGTTTTACCGCGTTCGCGACCTTCTGCGAGGAAGTCATCTCGCAGAAGTAGGCGGCGGAGAAGGCCCGGGAGGACGATCTCCACTCGGACCTGATCCGCCGCCGGCGAACCGGGCGGTAGAGGGGCGCCTACCAGCAAGGGCAAGAACTGGGAGGGGCCCGGATGGCGTAAGAAAGCGGTTCCCGGATCTCTCCTGTCTCAGGCGCAGAGTGGCACACCGTGTGGTTTTAGTCGGTTCGATTCCAACACACCGCCCCGCCGCAAACCCCGGTGGGGTGAAGGCCTGAGGGGGTTTCCACACCTAAAAAAAAAGGTATTTGCATGCCAAGAAATGCGGTTCAGTGCATACAATCACTTTTCACTATTTTCGCGTAGTCGTGAATCCAACTGACAGGCTGAATTGACGACTTTGTGAAATCTTTGCTTTCTTTTGACTGCCTCGATGGCGCAGTGGTAGCGTACGCGACTGCTGACTATGAGGTCTCGGTTTCGAATCTTGGGTCGGAACAAATGGTTGTATGATCTGCAAATATTTGTTTCGGACTTTGAGTGTTTTATGTATAGTATGTATGTATTTACAAAAAAAGTGTTTACGTATTCATATCAGTTGTCTGATATGAAATAACTGAATTTACCCACAGTAAGGAATCCTTTTTTGAGTTGTGTTGGGACTGAATTCCCAACCGTCTATAACTTTTTAATGACATTTGCTACCTCAGTGGCATAGCGGTAGCGTATGCGACTGCTGTGCTTAAGGTCTCGGGTTTGACTCCTGAGCCGGACCAAACGTTTGTATGATCTGCAAATATTAGTTCCGGAGTTTGGGTGTTTTCTATATATAATATGTATGTGTTTGTAAAAAAAAGATATATGTATTAAAACAGTTGCCTAGTACCTATAATACAAGCTTTGCTTAGTTTGGGACTAGATGGCGTTGTGTGTTAGATGTCCCAAATATTTATTTATATATTTATATATTATTTATTTTATCCCTGCAGTTTGCTATGTTTTCTATTCAGTGGTTATCTGCTATATATTCTCCATGTAATATTATACTGATTAAGTTTAAAGTGTAAGTCTGTGAATTTGCAGGTATATAGGTAGAGTCTCATTCAGGTATTATTTTAGAAATCTATTCTCTACTAGTCTACTAGCTGAAAAAATTGGCACTATGCGAAATCAAAGACAAACATGAAAGGGAGGATAATGCTAAGTAAAGAACACGGGTGTATAGAGTCATCTACACCCGTGTTCTCATCTACATCTCGTTGATTTGAAATTGAAATATTGCGTGAATCAGATCCAACCAGTATTTTAACATAAGTAAAATAAATATTTTAAGGTAAGGTAAGGTGTAGTAGTAGATAAAACAGGTAAGTGAGATAAAAACAATAGTTAAACTAAATATTTTATTTCTTGAACAAAACATACCTATATTCATAGTCTTTCATATTTCAGTATTTAGTTACTTTCTTGCATTTTAATGGTGTTGCGACCGTGACAAATCTAGCTGTAAGAGTAACGGCAATAAAAAGTTTACCTAGGTATGCAATAGTTAAAAATTTCATAGAAGTTTGGCTCATTGTTATTCCTATATTTTTTTTTTGTAAATAATATAACGAAAATTATGGTTGAACAGACTGAGGAACCATGTGATTCTTTTATGTAAAATGTTCAGTAAATCATGTATAGTCTATGTACCGTCTTACTGCAAGAAAGTATCATTTCAGAGATATTTGGACTCCGATTGGATGATGCGTCATCCAATCGAAAGAAACCATAATCTCTAAAACTAGTGTTAAGAAATTTTTTCGTAGACTATTAGTAAATGTGTGAAATTAAATAAGTTTTAACTTTCCTTAATCCAAGGGACACCCAAATGTTCTAGGACATTAGGGTATCCCTTGGATCCAAAAGCTAGCAGCTTATGTCTCTTGAGTAGCCATGTCCATGGGTAAATGTAGCTACCTATTTTAAGACGATCCATCTGTTCCGTTGACTATTAAAAACATTTATAATTAAAAGCAATGCTCAATAACTATAACCCCTAAAAGGGATCTAAAGAGGATGAAATAAGACAATTATTCAGATAGAAATCAAGAAATGCATAGATACAAAATTGGTCGAAGTGGAGCCATTGTGAAAATCATCAAACGGATGACATTCACATGAGCAAACTTAGATTTAAAATTTGAATATGTTAACAATGAAAAAGAAGATACGAAACTCAATAATGATGGCACAGACGCGTTAATCAGAAACAAAACTGTTATTAACAAACATTCTAGGTGTTAAATTTTGACTAAAGTTTTGCAAATACCACACTTGTTCAAATGTTTATTTAAACCATATGGAAGCTCAAACTGATTTAAGCAAATTTCTGCATTAGCCACTTCAAGGTCAGCGTGCATTAATAAAAGGCAGAATCACATCACATCGAGAACCCATAATGTCCCACTGCTGGGCTCGTGTCTCTATGTTACATGGGTGCTAGATAACTGATATTAAGACATATATACTTTTTTTGTAGATACCTATTATACATAAAAAACAAGCAAACTCCGAAACAAATATTTGCAGGTCATACAAACACTTGGCCAGACTCGGGAATCGAATCCGTGACCTTAATGCAAAGAGTCACATGCGCTACAGAGGCAATCATTAAAAACCGACGCCTCAATTTTGTTACAGTTCATACAAAGATTTGTATTTTTTTGTCAGCCACCACATGCGTGTTGTCTGGTGGATAGATTAAAAAGATAAAAAAGCAGATCAAGGCTTCGATTGTCATATTTGACATCCGATTCTAAACCGATTGCGCTAGAAGGAGGGTATCATAGTATTTTTGTTATCTAAATTAGTAAAAAAATATTTTCAACTTTTTTGTTCCGCTCTTTACAAAAGTAATAAAAATATGATAATTATTGAATTAAAAATATTTAATCCAATAATTATTTTATTTAGAGGTGCCTTAATCTATAATCTATAAGATCATAGAGCAATTTTCTTTTAAATTTTCTTACAAACACACTAGATATTAACGAGTTGCCATATTCAGTATTTTGTCAGTGACATAAAAACTAACATAACATTATGTAAAGAATTTGGTACTTATTATGGTATGTATTCATGAGAAATGATATCCTTCTAATATGGTATTGAGACAAGTAGATTCGTTTGTTTTTAACAGTTAGTCATTCTGACAAGGTATTTGCACAACCATGAATATGTTTAAAACCGATAACGTTTCGAATGAGCACAGTTTATAACAGGTAGTTTATTTTAGTTCGAGTATTTCGAAATATGCTTGAATGGAGGTTGTTATTAGGCAAACGTAGTGTAGTGTAGTGTGCCTTGCGGCACGATGAACTGGTTTAAAGAAAATGATTTTCAGCGGATGGATGGACTGCTCAAAACCGTGATAGTTGGCGCTCCTTGGGGATACCTTCGAGAGACATTTTACTCACCGATAATATAACTTTAATTAGGTGACAGAACTTTAAAATTGGTTTTACAATTTTGGTTTAAAATCATTTATAATGTTAGTTTTTTTTAACAATTTTTAACAAATAGTTGGTGAGGGTTTTCATTAAACAGAAAAAGATTCATAAGCTATTTTTCCAGTTAGTCTAAGTGAGAGCGAATATATCCAAATTCGTGAAACACGAATTGTACGTTATCAACAATCGGCGAAGAGCTGCACGCTGTCCTGTTTTAGTTCTATACTTTTCCGTAAAGAATAATCAAGCTACGAGCACCTCCCGATTAACAGTTCCGGGTACCACATAACAAAGCTTATCCGTATGATAATTCCGTAAAATTATACTCATTGTGGCACATGCCGTACAGTATCATTACCATGAATAAAGTACGACTGCGCTCCAATCTCAAGAGCTTGCAGTGGGCTTCCATAACAATTTTAGTCTAGCTATACCAACTTGTACAACAAACTTTTTTTTTGATATTTTACTATCGATATGACCTTACAATCCTCAAGAAAAGAGCGTGACTATCATTTTAGCCAATAGACTCCGACTGCTGGATATAGGCGTCCCCCAAGATTCTCTATAACAACCAGTTTTGAGCTGCCCGCATCCAACGTCGTCTGACTACCTTGAAAATAGTAAAAAGCCAGCGACGCAGCTTGATACTGTACTGTGCTATACTGTCCTATCCAGTTCTGAACTGTACTTTAATGCACTGCTCTGTACTGCACTGCAAAGCACTGTTCTACTCTACACTACACCACACTACACTACTCTACACTACACTACACTACACTATACTACACTGCATTAAACTACACTAGACTACACTACACTACTCTAACTACACTACACTAAACTACACTACATTGCACTTCACTACACTACTCTAAGCTACACTACACTACACTATACTACACTACACTACATTACACCACACTACACTACACTACACCACACTATACTACACTACACGACACTACACTACACAATACTACACTACACTATACTATACTATACTTCACGCACTATCCCATGTGGAGTTTGAACCCTCAACACCTTAGCGCATTAGACCTGTGTGAAGCGACGGCTATAACTCTACTCCATTTTTTTCTATAGAACTCTTGACAAACGAACTGACGTATCGTGACGAACACCAGAGGCGTCACAAGTGTGTTGCCGACCTTGGATGGAAAGATGGGGGGAGATATTGTTGTATGGGCGTTTGGTATCCTCACTCACTCGGTGAAACACAGCGCAAGTGCTGTTTCACACCGGTTTCTGCCCGCGTAGTCAAGTTTCAAGACTAGCGTGATTTGTTATCACCTATTGTAAAGAAGAACAATGTAAATATATAACATAAATTTAATGTTATCGAAAACGTTATTGTTTTTCCGACACGTGTTGGAATTTCGTAAGAGATGTCACATTTGTATGGTTCATATATTTGCTTGAGGATTTATTGAGATATTTTAGTAATATTTAATGTTAATATTTACTAATAATATAAAGCTGAAGAGTTTGTATGTTACTTACAATAGAGTACATCTGGCGTCTGTTTGTGTCGATCTATGATTCTTATCTGTAGCTTCAATCTGACGTTCATAAATGTCATCTAGTGTCTTAATTGAATAAATGACTTTGAATTTGAATTGTATAATCGCGATAATTACAGAAACTACTTATTTTGTATACTCGTATATTGTTTGATTGGTTTGAATTTAAAACACATTTTAGTATCGTTAATACTATTCGTATATTCCATATCTGACGATGATCCGATATATTACATGGCCTCGCACAACAACATCGGGGGTTACGAGTTTGATTCCCGCTCAATATAATTGTGAATTACACATTTATTTGACACTAGCAGACGTTCGACTAGCACTTCATTGGCGCCAACGCCCGTTTTACTTTGTAATGATTTAGAAATACATACTATTATATTTAACTGATTTTGTGAAACTATTTTCAGATTACTACTTACGAATATTACCTCTACAGTCATACAAAGTTAGAAATTTGTCTTTGTGTCACTATAGGGGTATAAGTTTTCTTTTAAATTTGTATTTCGGGGACGCCCCGAACACAAGTTACGGCAAAAAAATAATATAAATATATAGCAAACCGGTATCCATAGCCACCCGTCTACTCGATTATCTGTACAACAACAGTTCAAGTTATATTGGTCATTGAGAAACAAGACAGTCTCTTATCATTGGTAATTACGTCTTTTTACTAGTAAACCCAAATAGTGCAACTATTTACATTATTTCACGTCTGAAGTAGTTTATGTCTGTACATAAAGAAATACTTAAGATAAGATTAGCTTTGTCTTATTGTATAAATAAGGTTATAGTGAGATAGCGAATCTGTGATTGACATGCTACTTAACCTCTTTAACTAGAGATAGCCAAAGTTCTTTTTTTTCTTATAGTATATATCTGTATAAATAAGAAAGACTCGCCTGGTCCGGTCTCGTGTATGTATGTGTATAACTTCTGATCGACTGCACCAAACTGGATTTTATTTTGTATGCGTCCCTTGTTGTTAGGACAATGTTTTCTTTGGTCCGCGACAGTACACTACTTACGGAAAGTTGAGCTGGGCATAATCACTAAAACAAGGTTTACAGAAATTTAGAAAATATTAATGTAATAATAAATAATAATACATACTAATTATACATAGAAAACACCCAAACTTCGAAACAAATATTTTACAGATTATACAAACATTTGGTCCCACCCATCCGTTTGATCCGTTGTTCCGTTTGTTTGGGGATTGGCAAGACTAAGTTGTGGCTACATATCTTGCCGTTGGATGTTTTTAAGCCGCCCAAAGGCCTCCAACTAAGCTTCACGACTGTTATCGTATGATAACAACCGGGACCGACTGCTTAAAGTGACTTCCGAATCACGGAGACGCTCATGGTAACATGCCACCAGCGGTCACCCATCTAGGTACTGACCGCGCCGTCACTAGGTACCCTCGGTGATTGTTTCTAATCACCGATTGCAACTAGGCTATGAGCGCCTCTCGAACGATTGAATTTTGAGCACTAGACGATCATTAGTTTGTCATAATTTCATAAACACTACCATCATTATTATTTTATTATTATTATTATTTATAAATTCCAAAATCATAACCTTCTTTTGACGCAGTCGGGAAAAAGGTATTATTATACATCATTTTCATCATAATATCTCGAAAAAACAAGGAGAGTTTTTGCCGTTTAGTTCTTAATTTTTTATGATAAGAGAATCAAAGTTATCAACTTAAAATTAAGTAGGTTAATTATCTCACTATGGGTGATGACCATTTAATGACACTGAACCATTGTTTGTGATAAAAATGAGAGTTAAAATAGTTTAGTATTGTACGGTCAACGACTGCAAGAATTTGAGGAAAAACTTAAGTTTGTGTTACTAAATAAGATAGATTTTAAGAAATTTTAGGACAGTAAACTATGGATTACTTAGGTATGTATCTACAAAATATTTTGCTATCAATTTATAATGACATTATAAATTAATAGCAAAAGTTTTTAATGAATAATTTAGTTTATTATTTTTGTGCATTTCAATCTATGCAAATAAATAGTAAAATGGAGTATCTGTTTGTAATATTAAAATAACACAGTACATATACCAATATAACGTTTTTTTTTCAATTTTTGTATGTCGGTCTGTCTGTTTATCACTCTGTCTGTCCGTTTGTTCCGGCTCTGGAAAGGCTGGACCGATTTTGGCGGGACTCTCATTGGTACATAGCTGATGATAGGAGGAACTTTTATATAAATAAGGAGTAACTTTTTAGACTAGCTTCTATAGCTTCTTTTATTTTTTTTCTTTTTAGCTTTCGTTGGACAGTTTTCGTTTTGTTGATCTCATTCAGAGCATCATCATTGCAAAATCGATAATTTAGAACAGCCTAACTCTTTCATAATTAAATAGGATTGGCATTCTCAAGCCTGATGGAATTGCATATGGATATATGTGTAGGACCAAAGTGCTTATCAAGAAGAATCAAAACATCCCAAACACGAGGCGGTTACATAGTTTTACTATAGAGATCCCATTACCACCTATCAGATTCATCATGAAGCCCTATCATTTAGGACTAGATAGGAGGTACTCGTCAAGACGAATTATACGAGCACAAATTCGATGGGATTGTGTAGTTTTATTAAAGGTTTCCTATGCCTTATATATCTGTTTCATTACGTTGAGTTGCAAGATTTCACCTGCACATATATTGTAAATTAAATACTAGCTTGTAAAATATTTATTATTTTAGGCATTTTTATGGTAAGGCTTGGGTAAGAAGGCTAAAAGCGGGTCACGATAAGAGGCACAAGTTCTATCCACCTTTAAGCTCCATTGTCAAATCCTGGATACTATCTAAGGATAAAGTAATCTTTAAGTTCCTATGACCTTCTGACTCTATCGTCAGATCAACTCCATGTAATCATAACATTGCATTGCCGCAAAATATACATAATCAGAAATTTCAGCATAATCTGTTGAAGAAATCTGCTTCATTACATTGAGTTGCAAGATTTCACCTGCACATATATTGCAAGTTAAATACAAGCCTGTAAAAGATTTATTATTTTAAGTCTTTTTATGGTAAGGGTTGGGTAAAGAGGCAAAAAGCAGACGGGTCACGATAAAAGACGCAAGTACTATCCTTCGATTACATTATATTTATACCTTACAAGAGTTCTACACCACCCTAAGATTGACTAGAAGAGAATGCCTTGGGCATTAAGGCCGCCAATGTACAAAAGGTCACACATTGTGTCCTTAATCCGTCAAATACGCCTTACGCCACACCAATACGTTTTATATTGTAAATTTTAAATTACCATAGTTCTTTTTCTTCACCAGGTCATGGAAAATACAATTACATGCTGCTATGGACTTGTTTTCTGATCATCGTTGCTATGGGTACTGATATCTTCGGGTTGGGCATCGTGGTCACGGCCGCTACATGCGACCTCAACATGACTCTCAGCCAAATTGGAATACTGTCTTCTATGCCTTTTGCTGGTAAGTTACATATATTCTTTATATCATGTTTTTTTATCTATGTGATAGGGGGCAAACGAGCATACGTATCGCGTGATGGTAAGTGATTACCGCCGCTCATGGCTACCCGCGACACCAGAGGCGTCTCAAGTGCATTGCCGGTCTTTGGGGGATCAGAAGGAGGATTGGGGTAATGGTTGGGGAATGGACCTTCGGTATGGGCCTCAATTACTCGGTGAAACACTGCGCAAGCGCTGTTTCACAGTGGTTTTCTGTGAGGCCGTGGTATCACTCCGGTCGAGCCGGCTCATTCCGAACTGTGGCTCTCGGAACGGTATATATTACATGATAATAGCTTGTACATTATATAGTATATAATGTACTAGCCATTGTCAGAGATCATTTCTGGCAGGAACTGGATGGCAGAAATCAAATGGCGTTCAATTGGAGAGGCCTATGTCCAGCAGTGGACTGTGACAGACTGACGATGACGATTCCTTATTTCGTGTTTCTAACTTTGTAAATGACATACCGTTCATTCCATATTAAACCAAATAAGGATAATTTTTTAGAGTAAAATGTATCTCTTTTAGAGAGTGTTGACCAAAAAAAATTAAGTTGCCAAAACGCAAACGGTAAATTGTGCGTCCAATGTCTACCTCTGTCTAATATCTTTCAACAAGCCATTGTTATATATATATATNCGTAAGCGCTGTTTCACACCGGTTTTCTGTGAGGCCGTGGTATCACTCCGGTCGAGCCGGCCCATTCATGCCGAAGCGTGGCTCTCCCACGGTTGAACGGGTCTAACACACAACGCCATCTAGGTCCGCGAGCTTTAATTATTCAATTGTTTTGATATCTTGTAAAAATATGTTACAGAGCGTTATTTATGACAATAAATAAACAAATATTTCGGGACATCTAACACACAACGCCATCTAGTCCCAAACTAAGCAGAGCTTATATTATGGGTATCAGACAATTGATATAAATGATATAAATACATATATATACCCTTTTTTTGTAAATATATACATATCATACATAGAAAACACCCAAACTCCGAAACAAACATTTGTAGGTCATACAAACATTTGTTCCGACCCGGGAATCGGTAGTCAATAAATAATAATGATGGAGCCTATAGATACAGTCATCCTGAAAACACATTTAAAGTAAATATAATTTTTATTAAAGCCTAAATAAAGTATATAAATACTTTATTATTTTGGTTACAGAAACAATAGCTTCGCAATCATTCTACCGACCATTTTGAACATATTCTTCACGTCGTATTCAACCAGTGTCACCGGTGCATCCTTCTGCGATCTCTTCCAACTCACCAATACAACTGAGGCCCAGAATATTGATATCACTGTACAAACGGTAACGATTCTAAAGACATCATAAGTTCAATATTTGTTTCTATCAAGAACCCGTTTACCCCAACGGTTACGGGTTTTCGAGGGAAGACCGCGTCTAGACAAACGTAGTGTAGGACATCCACAAGCCAGGTGGTTTGATGATCTGCTCAAGATGACTGGCAGGAGCTGAATGCGAGAAGCCGAGGATTGAACCAAGCGGCGTGCAATTGGAGAGGCCTATGTCCAGCTGTAGACTGCGATAGACTGATGATGATGATTTTTTCCTATCACTTGACAGCCGATGAAGATAAATAGGGAATCATGCTTTAGCATAGTCCATATTCAATTGTGCCATTGTGTGTCAAATGATGGGCCATAGTCAATTGGCCCATATTAAATCGATCCTTAATTTAAATGTAAAAACATCCCGAATTTTCAGTTTAAAGGCAATGCATATGCTCTTGTAACGCCTTGCGTATCTTATTTTAGGGATTATTTTTTATATTTACTTGGCTGGTAATATCATATCATGTCAGATTTTCAGAATTTTACGTTAAAGGGTACCTCGGTTTGTAGACTGTAATAGATAGGACGTCCTTTAGTCGACAGCCATTACAGCTGGCCCTCACAAATGAGCTGTCATTGTCATAAACGAGATAGCATAATACCACACCATACTATAAAAATCAAAATAATACGCTTACAATTTTCTTGACCGTTCAATAAAATGTTGCTGTGCTCTTTTGTAATTTTAATTCTAAAGAATAAAAAATATATCGGTACGCAACGCCATCTAGTTTTTCATTAGCAGATTTTAAGTTTGGCAATTTTAAAAAAATGTAGCACGTCTTTTTAATGACATGAACTCTAAACCCGTAAAAACAAGATAAAGAGAAAGTGTAGGGTAGTGTTTGATGTAAACCTAGGTAAGGTAAAAAAAATTTAAGAATAATATTTAAAAAAATATGTAATATTATAGGTATACCGTACAGTAATACATAGTGTGGGCTATGAAATAAATACAAACGAGGAACAGGATAAATATACAACTAATTGTACCCTTAAATGTAGGGTACACTTTCATTTCAATAAGGAAGCGGGACTTTTCTTACAAAAGATCAAATATAAATAAATAGTACATTACTGTATATCATTGAAAATAAGTCAGATCAGAATAATGAATAAGTAATCTGTTAATACCGTCAATATTAAATTATTAAAATAAGTATGTCAATATTAAATTATTAAACTAAGTATGTCAATATTAAATGATTACGACTTGAAATAAAAATGTCATCACTCAATTTCAGGACACGTCGAAATGTACGAACCCCATTGAAGACAACACGATCTGGGCTGGCTGTGCTCACGGTCTATCCTTCTTCCTCCTCAACGCTCTCATCTCACAATGTGCCAGTAAGAGGAAAGTAAGTATAACATTAAACATCATGCTCTATCTGACTTATTGCTTTGGTGTTGCACCAACCCCTACCCTGAATTTTTTAAACCTATTTTAACTTATTTTCGGACACCTGACATAACGCCATCTAGTTTCAAACTGAGTCTGTACTATAAAAGCTAGATTGACTTATATACTTTTTTGTGAATACATACATATTATACATAGAAAACAGCCAAACTCCGTAACAAATATTTGTAGATAATACAAACAATTGGTCCGACCCGAAAACGGGACCCGAGATCTCAAGCGCAGTAGTCGCATACACTACTATTGCGTCACCGAGGCAGTGTGACTGCCAACTGAGGTTCATGGGTTAGGACAAAAAAAATGTGGTATGATAAAAATTATTGCTTTTTGTCTCCGTTTCATGTATATGTGTTAAGTCCCCTGCGGCACAGGGTATATTTTTACAACGGGAGTTGTCTTTAAAATAGCAAAATGTAANATATATATATATATATATATATATGAATCTTGAAAGCGGCTTCATCAATATTCATGAAATTAAGTATGCAGAGGGTTTCGGGGGCGATAAAAATAGATTCATCTAATATTATGTTTAAAAAATTTACAAGAAATAAAATACTATGTCATTCAGGTACTTCTACTTCTATTTAATACTAATAATTTATCTTGTTTCCTCTAACTAGAACAATGATGATAACCTTAATATTTATTTTTTTGAGATTACTTCATCAATAGCAAGATCTATATTATTATCTATGACAAGAAAGTGAACAAGGAAAACGTCTGCATTAGTTATTTTTGCGACATTTTATGACATCATTACCGTATTCAATTACGGAACATTCTTAAATTGTGCCTTATTGTTCGCCAATACGTCAAAAGTTAGAAAAAAAATATTCCGTATAAAATTGGGTAATACAAGTTCCGAGTATTAAATAAGCTTACCAAATTTTTAGAGTTCTTTGATAGCTATCAAAATACTACAAGTATATCAATACTTGTAGTATTTTGATGGCTATCAAAATATAATTTTCATTTAACACTAGGCGAGGCGAGGCTCCCACAATAATATGCACAAACAATGTAAGAAATAAAAAAAAATCAAGATACCACTGCAAGCAACAAGCAGACTTATTAATAAATATAAATAATCATTCAAAAAACAAAGTCACGTTTTTTTAAATAAATAAAATGCTCCTCGAAAAACTATCCAACTGATGATTACTATCGCATCAAAATACATTACGTGGTTTATGAGTACTTAACAATTATACAGACACAAGCAGCTTTTTTATTATAGGCAGCATAGAACATTAGCCCAAAAACTTTTTAACCTATTGCCAGCAGTTGTATATGAAAGGCTGTTGGTGGTGACACCTTTTATTCCATTCCAGGTATTATAATCATGTCATACCCCTGGGGGTATCTCTCGGATATGAGAGGCAGGCGATTGGTGTTGATGTACGCCATGTGTGGCAGCTTTATAAGTGCTGTGCTCAGCAGCCTCTCTCCAAACTGGCAGGTCCTTGCTGCACTTAGATTTATCAGCTCAGCCATGTAAGTTATCTACACGAATCTTTACTAATATTAAAAAGAAGGAGAGCTTGTTTGCACCCGCCATCACAGGGTGTTGAGGGAGAGCTTGTTTAGTTGAAAGCGCTAAACTTAAGGACTACTAGTTCGATTTAAAAAGCTTTGAGTGTTGGTTAGTCCATTTATAGAGAAAGGCTCAGACTAGAAAATATCACGTTAACCCCAGCACACCAAGCAGTTGTCAGCTAAATGCAGAGGCTATGTGTGCACTAGCATAGCCATGACTGAGCTAAAATGATCCAAAAACGGGAAAAGTATTTTTTTGTGAGACCGACGAAAAAAAAAAGATTCTGCTAGTAGTGTTCTAAATTTATACAGCTTATTTGTTTGGTTGAGCATTCTAAGCTGGTTCGAATTGAAAAAATCCTTCAGTATTGTTTTTTTTATGGAATAGGGGGCAAACGAACAGGCGTATCGCCTGATGATAAGTGTTTATTGTCGCACATGGACACCCGCAACATCAGAGGCGTCACAAGTGCGTTACCTGCCTTTGGAAGTTGAGGAGAGGATGAGGGGAATGAATGGGCAGGGGGCAGGAGAAGGGGCCTCCGATATTCTCACTCACTTGGTGAAACACAGTGGCCAGTTAGTAGTATTTATTCGTACATACGAAGATAAACGTATTTCTTTAATAGATAATTATAATATACCATTGAATTAGTTGACTTTACGACGAACTTAAACGACCTTTGATCACAAGCAGCGTCAGAATAGCAGAAGTTTTCACCGAATTTTGGTTTTAGAGCATCAACTGTATGTTTTCAGGTCGAGTGCTGCAGAATCAGCTACATACGCGCTATTGGGAGAGTGCTGCAGCTCAAAAGTTCGCGCCAAGTATATGCTGCTCATCACCAGTGCGCTGATGTTAACACCAACTCTTTATTACAGTAAGAATAGTTTCACCACTGTCATAGTTAAATGATACAAGAGTAAGTCTCTGCAGGATCTACAATTCTGTAGTATAAAACTGCACTTATTTTCATAAGCAAATTCATAAAACTAGGGTTCCGTTTCATCTTATTTTAATGATCACATTTTTAATTTACGTAGAAGAGAAAAACACGTAGCATTACTCAATATAACCCATAGTAGCTCACTGATAGACACAGGCAATTCTAAAGAATGTCCACCTTTATAGGTCAGTATAATGTCAATAATATGTGTAAGGAAGTGAAAAGCTCTTGAAAGGTTGCGAAGCACATATGACTCATAAAGTGCAAGTGCTAATATTCAGTGGTAGTCATTTACTATCAGATAACCTGTTTTGGTTTTGAATTTGAACCACAAGTTTGCTGTGGGATGGTTCAGTTTCCTCTTACAATGTCTTCCGTAAATTGTAATAATATATTAATAGCTTCAAATATTATTTTCCAGTAACGGCTTACCTTACTATGAAACTGGAGTTCTCCGTCTACATCCTGGGCATTGTATACAGGCCATGGAGGCTCCTGACCCTGCTCATGGCTCTTCCTTTAGGGATGGCAGCATTGTGCCTGTGGTATTTCAGCGAGAGTCCCAAGTTCCTGGCCAATGTAGGGAAAGAAGAGGACGCTGTGAATGTCCTAAAGAGAATGTATGTGGTAAACGGAAACAATGAGAATGATTTTCCTGTAAGTATTTAGAAAAAAAATCTTATATTCTTTATTGGCTTGCCGATAATTGTTTACACTGAGTATGTATTAAAATACAGTTTATAAGATATCTTCGCCTAGTGTTACAATCACTAACAGATAAGCACTGCATTCACCTTTGTCTTAACATATTTAATACATACATAAACAACTTTTTGCACAATATAGTAATATATAATACTATATTGTGAGATATTAAACACCTAATATAAGCCACCCTGATCCAAGTATTCTCAAAGTAATTATCTAGGTATTTAAATGAAAGCCCCAATGGAAATCGCATCTATAATCATCTTTTTAAATCATGTATTTCAATATAGGTATATCATGAAAGTCTTGGTCACTAACCACTACATCAATGGAACTGTCCTTTATCTTGTTCATGTTCCTCTAATTCTAAAAAGCAATTAAATCTCTATCAAATATTTTATCATCTCATGAAATTAAATATTATGTAGTCTGTACGCCCTTAAATTAAACAGAACGTTGGCTGCTTCTTAAAATTTCCTTTTTTCAGATCAAACGGATTTTCCTAGAAGATGGCAATAAAGAAATCGTGGGAGAGTTCTCTTTTCGCTCTCTCTGGGTTCAGATAGCGCCACTATTCCAATCACCTCTCCTCTCCAAAACCTTGCTGCTATTTTACCTCACCTTCGTCACTTATATCGCGTAAGTATTAATGAGGAATGTGTTGAAATAGACTGAAGTTATTTATTTATTGATGAACCGTTAGTCATTTCCAACACTTAAACAAATAAAATAGTTTGTCCTGACCGACTGACCCATTAACACAGTGCCTAAACCACTTTCAATCTTGAAATACCTGTAGCTAAAGCTTTAGTGCTATAAGCACACACCAAGAGAAGATTTTTGAAAATTTTACCTCAAAAGGGGAATTAAGTTTGTCATTTTTAAAGTCTGAAACAGAAAATAAGCCGTAGCCTAAAAATATTATTTAGTTACTTAAATGACCACCACTGTAACCCAGCATGGTAAGAGATTTTAGCACTCATTCAGAAAGGGTTTTTTTTAAATTTCCACCCAAAGGAGTTAAATAGGAGATTAACGAATGTATGAAATTTTGATATTTTCAAAGCTAACAACACGAAATAAAAATAAATGCGTAAGATAACCCATGTGTCAATTTATCTCTCTATAAAGATTATTTTACGGGTCAAGTTGTGCGTGAAAGACTGCCTGCGTGTCTAACTCGTGATATCGAGAACAGACACGATTGAGAACTTATCTAGTATTGATCTATAATCTGATAAGATTCAATGCATACCACTGTTTGGAACCCAAGTCAAGTGCTATAAATCTACTGTATTGCAGTGATGATTCGGCTGACACGGTTCGACTAACCGAAGTGATACTACGACGTCGACCGGTATTAATTGTCCTAATTATGGTCACTCGGCAAAGAGCAACGAAAATGAACACTCAAAGAACTCCAAAGCACTCATGTTTCTTGAGATGCTTGTAGTTAAGTATAGGAGTACATCATACACCTAACATACCGCAGTTTCAAATGAGACCAGCCCATTATGCAGGAGATGTTATGAGCATAAATGTGTACGCATACACATGTGCTCTCTCTTAATTCCATCTATCTAGCAATCCAATCATATGCAATCAATCATAATAGAAGGGACGGGTATCGGACATGATCGGGAAGAGATCAGGCGTAAGACCGAAGGTTTACGTGCTCACCAAGTAACAGGGGCTACCTTACTCTGGGTCAAGGTGTGAAGGTTAAACTATAAGTGTGAAGGCTATAAGTACATTCGCCTGATCAACAACTAGGCGAGAAGTTTGATCTATCTAGGTTAATGTTCTTTTAACTCACTAACAGCCATTATCTTAATGCGCTTACATAATTAGTGATAAATCATGCTGGAAAAGTGTTTTCTTTTCATAGAAGAACAAGAAATTTCGAAAGACGGTTGATAAGTACGGTTTGTAAAAATATGGAAAGTAACACTTAGGATAGCTATTCAGCAATTACATAATTCACATGTAAGTAATCTAGCAAAAAAATATTTCTGATAATAAGTGTCTAAGTCGCAAAATTAATTAAATAAATAAATCATCAATCTAACACACAACGCCATCTAGGTCCTAACTAAAGCGAGCTTTAATTATTCAATTGTTTTGATATCTTGTAAAAATATGTTACAGAGCATTATTTATGACAATAAATAAACAAATGTTTCGGGACATCTAACACACAACGCCATCTAGTCCCAAACTAAGCAGAGCTTATATTATGGGTATTAGACAACTGATATAAATGATATAAATACATATATATATACCCTTTTTTTGTAAATATATACATATCATACATTTATATATATCATACATAGAAAACACCCAAACTCCGAAACAAACATTTGTAGATCATACGAACACTTGACCCGACCCGGGAATCGGCAGTAAATAAATAATAATAATGTAGATACAGTCATCCTGAAAACACATTTAAAGTAAATATAATTTTTAATAAAGTCTAAATAAAGTATATAAATACTCTATTATTTTGGTTACAGAAACAATAGCTTCGCAATCATTCTACCGACCATTTTGAACATATTCTTCACGTCGTATTCAACCAGTGTCGCCGGCGCATCCTTCTGCGATCTCTTCCAACTCACCAATACAACTGAGGCCCAGAACATTGATATCACTGTACAAACGGTAACGATTCTAAAAACATCATAATTTAATATTTGCTCCTATCAAGAACCCGTTTATCCCAACGTTTACGGGTTTTCTAGTGAAGACCGCGTCTAGACAAACGTAGTGTAGGAAATCCACAAGCCAGGTGGATTGATGATCTGCTCTAGATGACTGGCAGGAGCTGAATGCGAGAAGTCCAGCAGTAGACTGCGATAGACTGATGATGATGATTTTTTCTTATCATTTGACAGCCGATGAAGATAAATAGGGAATCATGCGTTAGCATACTCCTTATTCAATTGTGCCATTGTGTGTCAAATGATGGGCCACAGTCAATTGGCCCATATTAAATCGATCCTTAATTTAAATGTAAAAACATCTCGAATTTTCAGTTTAAAGGACATTGGCAATGCATGGGACTCTTGTATCGTCTTGCGTATCTTATGTTAGGGATTATTTTTATATTTACTTGGCTGGTAATATTATATCAATTCCCAGATTTTCAGAATTTTACGTTAAAGTGTGCCTCGGTTTGTAGGCTGTAATAGATTGGTCGTTCTTTAGTCGACAGCCAATACAGCTGGCCCTCAAAAATGAGCTGTCATTGTCATCAACGAGATAGCATAATACCACACATACTATTTAAAAATCAAAATAATACGCTTACAATTTTCTTGACCCTTCAATAAAATGTTGCTTTGCTCTTTTGTAAGTTATATTTTAAGGTATAAAAAAATTTCGGTACGCAACGCCACCTAGTTTTACATAAGCAGATTTTAAGTTTGGCAATTAAAAACAAAATGTAGCACGTCTTTTTAATGACATGAACTCTAAACCCGTATTTAAAAAGACATTTAGAAAACACTTTTTTTATTTTATAATAAGGGATAGCCTATCAGAAGTTGTTTGATCTATGAGGCCAATGTTTGAAAATAACAAATTAAATCATTTAAAATTTTACAAAATAATAATAATTATGTATCACTTTTTGTACAAAAGATGCATTCCGAAGTAAGCTTTTTGTAAAATTAGAGAAGTACAATTGGCGGCCTTATCGCCCGGAGGCAATCTCTTACAGACAACCATTTGATGTAGAGAAAAACATGATTAAGAGAAAGTGTAGGGTACTGTCTGGTGTAAACCTAGGTAAGGCGGAAAAAAATAAGAATAATATTTGAAAAATATAAATAATATTGTAGGTATATCGTATAGTAATACAAAGAGTGGTCTATGAAATAAATATAAACGAGGAACAAGATATTTATACTGCTAAGTACATACCTAAATATAGTATACACTTTCATTTCAACAAGGAAGGGGGACTTTTTTCACAAAAGATCAAATAGCAGTTTTCTGTATATCATTGAAAATAAGTCTGTCAATACGATCAATATTAAATTATTAAAACAAGTATGTCAATATTAAAATGATTACGACTTGAAATAAAAATGTCATCACTCAATTTCAGGACACGTCGAAATGTACGAACCCCATTGAAGACAACACGATCTGGGATGGCTGTGCTCACGGTCTATCCTTCTTCCTCCTCAACGCTCTCATCTCACAATGTGCCAGTAAGAGGAAAGTAAGTATAACATTAAACATCATGCTCTATCTGACTTATTGGTTTGGTGTTGCACCAACCCCTACCCTGAATTTTTTAAACCTATTTCAACCTATTTTCGGACACCTGACATAACGCCATCTAGTTTCAAACTAAGCTGAGTCTGTACTATAAAAGCTAGATTGACTTGTATACTTTTTTGTAAATACATACATATTATACATAGAAAACAGCCAAACTCCGTAACAAATATTTATAGATAATACAAACAATTGGTCCGACCCGGAAATGGGACCCGAGATCTCAAGCGCAGTAGTCGCATACACTACTATTGCGTCACCGAGGCAGTGTGACTGCCAAACTGAGGTTCATGGGTTAGGACAAAAAAAATGTGGTATGATAAAAATTATTGCTTTTTGTGTCCGTTTCATGTATATGTGTTAAGTCCCCTGCGGCACAGGGTATATTTTTACAACGGGAGTTGTCTTTAAAATAGCAAAATGTAAAAGAATGCGTAATATAACAAAAATTTCAAGATGACGATTTCAAAGTATATGTGTTATGGAAATATTAATGTATCTTTATATACTATTTCAAGGTTGATAAATTTTAGATTTATCCGTTTAATATACACAAGTAACTAAACAGTAAAATTGAATGTTATGATCACCTTATAACTCCTGTTTATTTAATTATATTGACTATAATTTATTGAATTTGAATACCTTGCTTTAATGCAACCAATACTTGAACTTAAGTTGATATTAATGTTTGTTCTAAATTAGATTAAATTATTTACTAAACTAATAAAGCTTTCTATATGACTTTTAACTTCATATCAAATTATTTATATAAGTATGTTATATATAAATAATATGTATTGGTTCTAGCCCGTAAGATAGATTTATATATTATGTGTATATTTATTAGATTATTTATTATATTTACTACAAAATTTAACCAAAATACTACTAGTACTTGTTTTCTCTGTAAACCCAACGATTGACTGGAGAATGCCGTTAACATTAAGTCCGTAATAGCCCCAAAAGTGTATGATATATTAAACAAAACAATTAAGAATAACATACAGGAATACGTTGTAAAATATAAAAATGAATTAAAAATAATTCTTCCTCCTTTATTTTTAAACATAGCTCGTTCTACTGATAGGTATAGTTAGGGTAACTAAGCAATATACATATCAATAGACCAGTCAATAATTAAATTTCTAAATTACCTGAATGTATAAAGGAATGTATTACAGCACCTGCTTAATCTTTTCCAGATTTTGACAATCATAATTCTGATAATCGCGGCGGCTGCAGCCGTTGCTATCAACAACACTGGAGAAGCTGTTTCAGGACTCGTTTTGTTCTACATTTTCCTCACAACCGCCATGGCTTTTGGAGTGATATCTTCCTATTTTGTAGACTTGTATCCTACGTCTTATAGGTTTGATGTTACTTATGCACTCTTTTTCCTGTGGTATTCTTGAAATATCTCTATTGACTTCTTGTAATGACTTAGGCATTAATTTCTAGTTGTAGTACAATTAAGTCAAGATTAGAGAGTGATAATTATGTGGCAGAATAATTATTACATACCAATCTGTTGAGCAAGGCCGGCTCAGGACCCAGAATTTAATTGCGTATGAGGTAGACTTATTTTTAGGCACACTGAGTGAATTCACAATGACAACATTAAGAGTTATTTGTTATTAAGTATAATAAATAGAAATATTTATTGTATAACACTATCGCATTGGTTTACTCCAGGTTAAGTTGTTTTTTAAGTAGAAATAAATGAATTAATAAAAAATATCGAAGAATATCTTCAACTTCATTTGATCTCATAAGGATCTGTATAAAACAATCATATTCTATTTATTAATAGACGTAATGGCACAGGATCATGCATGGCTTACGTCCGCGCAGTGGTTGATGTCAAAAAATTATACAGATTCTAATCGTTACAAGAACTTTAATAGCGCGATGTAGTTAGGTACTCTGTAGTTCAGTGCATCTTAAACTTATTTTATGTTTCAGGGGTATGGTAGCATGCTTAGGTATGATGGTGGCCCGTCTAAGTGCGTTCGCCGGTACCAACATCATCAGTGGCGCTATGGGAAGCCATTGCTCCACAGCTCTGTACAGTGGGGCAGGAATCGTTCTCAGTAAGTCTTTTCTTTTCATTTATGGCCCTGCCAAAATGACTCCATTCTGCCTAATGGAAAGTATAATCAGAATCCAAGAGTAGTGGTCACCATACTCATTGTGAATGAATGCAGTATGGTGACACATACCACGGCGGCCTAGTGATGCTTCTGCATCATTGGGCTTCCGGCCTTGCACTCACCAACGAACACGACAGCACGAACACTATCATTTTACGTTGATTTTATGCGCGAGGGTAGTACTGCCCCGGTCGAGCCGGCCCGTTCGTGCTGAAATCAGCGTGGCTCTGCTACCTTGATTGATTTTGTTAATCAAAATTAAGTCCTATTCTATGATAAAAAAAGATAATATGATATGTTCTCCTGCTCTTACCTGACATGGCTATCCACGTAGTGAAGAATTCAGAATACAGAGTATCAACAACCCAATGCCAATGGGTATTGTCAGATCCGAATAGGGGAGCAAACTGCAAAGGGGAACTGAACTATGCTCCAAAGAATCTTTAGGTCAATGGGCATTTAATAGGCTAAAACTTCCTATCTAAGAAAAAACCTATGTCCAGGAGTGAATTGTTATAGTGCTGTGATTTGATAATTGGTAGGCTATTTACATAGTATTTTCATTCGATGTGACATATACCTACCACATACATCAAGTTATGCAAAATATTGTGAATAGAAACCAAAACGACGTCTTTTAATAGTATGGTTAATTATGTCACGTGTTCTAATGTGTATTTAACAATTTTTCTTATTGAATAAATTATTTCCAGGTGGAGCGCTGGCTGCAATGTTCTTGCCTTCAGACCATCAAATATTTAATTAGTTGTATATAATACGATTATATTGTATTAAGCTAGGTTATAATCAGATTTGTACAAACATTAGTGTAAGTGTAAATAAGTGTAGTAAGTGTTATGGAGTGGAGACCGCGTCCTGGCCAACATAGTGTTGGGCGCTGTTTGGCCAGGGAGTAGAATGACTTCTGTGAGAGGGCCGGCAGCAAAAGGAAAACAGCAGACCGAGCTCTGTAGTGTGCCTTGGAACACGCCCTTGTCCAGCATTGGACTGCAGCGGGCTGACGATGGTGATTAGTGTAAGATTAAATATAATATGTATGTAAGTTGTTAAGGTTGTGAAATATTTTATATCCATACTGAAGAGTTCAGTATGTTGTAATGCTTATGAAGTTTATGAAAGTAAATGTATCTTAAGTTATCACATGTTGTATCTTATTCTCCTAAAAATAATACAATACAATGTGACAGGCAAGCGGATTGCTATTAAGTTCTTTTTATTTTTATTACTAGACTTTGCCAATAGGAAGGTAATTATTCTGGAGAGTATTTTCAATATGTTTGTAAATTTCTTGGGAGTGGTCTGTGTTCAGCTGTGGACTACATTAGACCAAAGATTCTTATGATGTATATTTCTTTGGCACACTCTGTATTCTAAACGGGTTGACAGATTTTTTGCTTGAAAGATTTTTTTTTATGTATAAGCTGCCAAAATGACTCTGCCCTGCCTGATGGAAAGCATGAGCAGAATCCAAAAGTGGTGGTCACCATCCTCAATGCGAAAAAGAACAATGCAGCATGGTGACCCACACTATGGCGGCCTGGTGAGATGCTTTTTCACGCCCCGCTTAAAGGACCCGGGATCATAATGAGAAGGAAACATCTGCGCTGGTAGTGAGTTCCAGGTTTTGACCGCTCGGCATAGGAAGGAAGCACCGAAGCGATGAGTACGAGAACGTATGACTTCCATTTTAAAGCGGTGACTTCTAAGGCCGGCACGTGTTGTTCTATAGAGGAAGGGAGAGGGGGGGATCAATTGGAAGAGCTCTTCAGAACACTCACCATGGTAAAGGCGATAGAAGACTGCCAAGGAGGCGACATCTCTACGCAACTGTAGAGGCTCAAGGGTCTCGGTGGCTTCGGGACTATCGACAATACGGATTGCTCGCTGCTGCAACCGGTCAAGAGCGTCAAACAGGTACTGTGCGGCACCATCGCAAAGGTGAGAACAGTACTCCACGCACGGGCGAACGGGTCTTGTAAAGAAGACACAGATACCCGGGCGAGAAGAACCGTCTCACCCTGTTTAACACACCTAGCTTCCGTGAGGCCGCTTTAGTGACACTCTCAACGTATTCGCGTGGGTTGAGGTCTTGGCAGATATCCATGCCCAGGATAACGAGTCTATCTTGTAATGGCATTTGAGAGCACTGAAAAGTGGGAAGGGGAAGGAATGGAGACTTTTTGGCTGAGAACGCGCATACCTGTGTTTTCTTAGCGTTGAACTAGACCAGATTCTTACAGCCCCATTAAAAAATGCGGCCCAGAACATGGTCAAGTTGGGTGACAAGTTCTAGTCGTCTTCCTTCAATATCTGCTGGTTTGTCAGAGGGCTGTCCAAAATATTGTCCATGAACTGTGCTGTTGTCTGCATAACAATGAATGTTGCCAAGGGCTAACATGTCATTGACATGCAGAAGGAACAGTGTAGCCGACAGGACGGAGCCTTGAGGTACTCCAGCGTTAATCCGCTGATACTCGGAGGTCGCACCGTCGACTCTGATGCGGCGCTGGTGCAGAAACGCGGCAGTCCAATTGCAGAGTTTGGGGGGCAAACCGAAAGCCGGTAGCTTGGAGAGAAGCGAACGGTGCGAGAGAAGCGAACCCTATCAAAAGCCTTGGCCATGTTGAGGCTGATGGCCAAGGATTCCCCATGCCTGTCAATATCCTCACCCCAAAGGTGTGTGACGTACGCTAAAAGATCACCCGTGGACCGGTTTGGTCTGAAACCATATTGACGATCATTTAATAGGGATTGATCTTCCAGGTAATGGACCAGTTGTTTGTTGATTATCCGCTCAAACACCTTACAGATGACGGAGGTGACGGTAGTTGGCAGGTTTGGAGCGATCGCCTTTTTTTGGGATGGGTGAATATTCGCCTCTCTCCAAGCTGGCATGATTTGCAAATATTTGTTTCGGAGTATGGGTGTTTTCTGTATATACATTATGTATAAATTTACAAAATGGGTCTCCGGTATCCTCACTCACTCGGTGAAACACAGCGCTAGCGCTGTTCCACACCGGTTTTCTGTGATGCTGACGTATTACTCCGGTCGAGCCGGCCCGTTTATGCGGAAGCGGCTGGCCTATTTGAAGACTTTATCTCTGTGCCACATTTCATCCAAACCTGTTCAGCCGTTTTTTTTCGTAAAAGAGTACCAAACATCCATCTTCACAATAATATTACTAGTAGGATGTACTAAATGGCATATCACGAGGATAGAATAAGTTATAATTTACTAACATTTCCTGGTTTTTTTGTGTCTATAATGTTTTGATGTTTTTATTTCCTTATCGGTTATAATTTTGACATTGATAGACATCTAAATTGGTATAGGTGGCATATGGGCGGTTAGGTTGGAATAATTTATCTATTTATTCATGATTCAGACAATCTAAGAATGTTTTATTAAGACTCAGACCATTTATATTTCTTGATGGTGTGTCCTGTGTCGTACTTAGTGATAGATTGAGGGAATCTTTAGGCTTGACTTGGCATAGGGCCTAGATAAGTGCGGTGTCCTTCCTTCCCCAACCGAATTCCCATGGACCGGTCCTCCCCCGAGTAGCTGTTGCTGACCATCGAGGTTTTTACTAGAAACATCGCATACTACAGGATCTCCCACCCTGTCAAGAAAGAAAGGATGGTGAATCACACTTCAAAACCGAAGAAGAAGACAGTCTAGTTACTATAATACAAGCTCTACTTAGCTAAGAGTCAGACTACAGTGTATGAGATGTAAACACTTCACTTCACTTCACACTTCACGTATGTGTCTGCTGTTACGCGGGTTCGATTCCCGGATCCGATTAAATATTCGAAAAAAATATTCACAGTTGATAATTTATTTTGACTGCCTCGGTGGCGCAGTGGCAGCGTACGCGACTGCTGTCCATGAGGTCTCGGATTCGAATCCTGGGTCGGACCAAATGTTTGTATGATCTGCAAATATTTGTTTCGGAGTTTGGGTGTTTTCTATGTATGATATGTATGTATTTACAAAAAAAAAGTATATAAGTATTATATCAGTTGTCTGGTACCCATAGTACAGGCTCTGCTTAGTTTGGGACTAGATGGCGTTGTGTGTTAGATGTCGGAAATATTTATTTTATTTATTTATTTGTTGAAACAAAACATTATATGTTTTGTTGCTTGTGTACTTACAAATGACGTAGGTATTTATAGTAAAGGTACTATACATTCTGATATACACAGTGACAGTTGAAAGAAACTTAGTAAATATCAGTTGGACACTAACTTCCTTTTGCCTTCACTAGTTTGGCAATCTATAACAAAGCTCAAAATATCTGAACTATTTAGTGTTTACATCTCATACACTGTAGTCTGGCTCTAAGCTAATTAGAGCTTGTATCCTTGTATCTTGTATATATATGTATATTATGTCTTCTTCTTTAGCCGACTGTCGTTCACAGTTGAACGAAGGTCTCTGCCAAAAAAACGCCAACCGTCCCAGTCTTAGCCAGTCCGCATTTACCCGCTGCCAGTTATTTTCCTTAAGTCGTTAGTCTATCGTGCTGCAGTGCACCATAAAATACGTTTGCCTAATGGTGGTCTGTACTCTAACACTTGTCAGCTCTATCGACCAGCAGTTGCGTGCTAATTCTCCGTTTGATATCAGTTACTCCAATTCTCTTTAGGATTGTCTCTCTACGAATTTTATGGATTGGAGAAACACCCAGCATCGTATGCTCCATCACACGATGTGTGATTTAAACTTGTGTACCAGTCCAACGGTGAGTGTCGACGTCTCGGCTAAGTATATATTGTATTATGGGCAGGACGCACTGGTTAAAAGCTGGCAGACTACTGACAAACAACTTACATATATCTAAATACATACATTTTATAAGTAAACTTCACCCAGATACAGAACAAAAGAACGTGCTTAACACGCAACTATTTGTCTTGCGCGGTAATCAAATCTCTGTCCTACTGGTTATGATCACTGATCGCTAGAAGACCAACAGGTCACACATATCTACATAGATGCAGGTCAAGCTTATTTCAAGCGTGAAATGTGGCACATTATCAATCAATACGGAACTAAGTATGTACAACTTTACAACAGTTTAATTGCTTGATGTTATTTTCTGATATATAGTAACACTTTGTAACAATTATTTTACTATATACAAATCCGTTTACATAAAAAAAATAATAGTAATAAAAGTTTATTTAAGTTTATCTTACAGAAAGGTTTCTTCAAACTAATATATAAATGTGTTTGTTAACTCCTTTGTGCGAGACAAGTATCCGTACAATGGGTCATATTGCCCTTTAGGTATATATAGCTTAAACGGCAACAATGTTTTATGAATATATTGTAGTATGTATGTATAAAATAATATATAATTTGAGGAAGGAACAATAAAGCCTGCCTCGTTGGTCTAGTGGTTAGCGTACGCGACCACGGATCCAGAGGTCTCGGGTTCGATTCCCGAGTCGGACTTCTATTGGGTTTTTATTACAAGAAATTCTTAATAGCAGCCTGGAGTACAGAATATGGCAGTAATCCTTACTCCGGGCTGCTTGCGCCCGTGCCTCGGAGAGCACGTTAAGCCGTCGGTCCCGGTTGTCATGAACATCTTGCCAACCGTTATTGGGAAGTCAGAGCCCTCAAATATAGTGTCAATTTTTTTTAACCTTTGTAGACCCTCTCGGGCCTTCACCCCACCGGGGCTTGTGGCGGGGTGGTATATCGGAATCGAACCGTCTTAAAACCACACGGTTTGCCACTCTGCGCCTGAGACGGGAGGGATCGGGGGACCGCTTTTTTACACTATCCGGACCCCTCCCAGCGCCTGTCCGTACTGAAGCGGGCACCGTTTGCTGGTAGACTCTTTTAATTTAGGGGACGTATGGGACACGCGTAACGGTTGGCTTCTGAAGCGGATGGAGGGGAAAACTCGTCCCGACCATCCGCGGCCACACTCATGCAGCGCTGATAGGCACACTTCCAGCAGCAACGACCACCGAACCATCGTGTCTCGACGGGCGGCTTCACGCCACTCGCGTACCTCTTCGGGCGGAGGGCAATTGCCACTCTCCGCCCGGAATTCAGAGACACGTCGATAAACTTCGATAAGCACTTTCGCCTCCAAATCTCACGGGGGTGTCCCGGCCAAGGCGTACGCCGCCTCGGTGGACACCGTGCGGAATGGCTCTGAGGCCGCCAGAGGCGCGCCTTATTCTAGGCGGTCAGAACGACACCCACAGCGGTTCGCCGTTCAGCGCCATCGATTGGACAACCCCCGTGAAGAGGCTTCTCGTTACGACACTCGTTCCACCCAGATTGGGCAAAAGTCGTTCTACGGCGGAGGTAGTATCGACCAGCTTAGGAGCAAGCTGTCGGAGGCATTCATCGAAGAGCCACCTACCGACGGGGATCAGGCCCATATGCTTCATCAGGGCCCGCGGCACTGACAACTAGTTCAGTCTTCGAATTCGACTGCCTCGGTGGCGCAGTGGTAGCGTATACGACTGCTGTGCTTGAGGTCTCGATTTCAATTTCATAGTCGTACCAAATGTTTGTATGATCCGCAAATATTTGTTTCGGAGTTTGGGTGTTACAATGTATAATATGTAGGTATTTACAAAAAAAGATTATATGTGTATTATTATCCTTTGTCTATTATAGTACAAGCTCTCTGCTTAGTTTGGGACTAGATGGCGTTGTGTGTTAAAATGTCAGAAAGTATTAATTAATTTATTTATTTATTTATCAAATACTCAAGTCCCTTGGAGCTGTGAAAAAATTTAAGTTCTAAGCCAACGCAATCAAAAGATACAGCCGTTTATGCTGTAAATTTTCAACACTCACAAGGGAATCAAAATCTACAGGGTACTTCCCATGAACTCAGAATCTTGAAATTTGTTACGAATCAACGTCTTATAGCACAGATAAAGGACAAATTTATTAAAAAAAAAAAGAATTCAGTTCACCCTCAGGGTTGCGGAGGTCCGATGCTAGTCGCTCCGTGTAAAAACTGGTAAAACTGGTTGAACTAGTAGCCGACCCCAAATCTTGGGAATAATGAAGATTAGGAAAATGATGAGGAAGGAACAATTAATATTTTAGAGATTATTGTGTGTGTTGTGTATTTAAGGTATTTGTAGGAGTGTGTGCGTGTGTATATGTTTGGGTGTGTGTTGTGTTTCTTTTTACTTCACTATTTTACGATCCCCCGTAAAGTCCCTGTGCATTCATAGTAAAGTGGTCCTCATTTCTCATCAATGAAACCACAATGATCCAAAGCGAAGCATGGCATAGTATATATACATAAATAATATATGTCTATATAAATTTAGTGTATCTATAACTATCTAATACGCGCAACCTTATAAGTGTCTCCTATTGGCCATAGTGTGATTTGGCACACGAGCATACGTATCGCCCGATGGTAAGCGATTCCAACTGATCATATACACCTGCAACACCAGAGGCGACACAAGTTGCGTTGCCGGGGGAAGGGAACGGGTATGGGGGGAGTGGTTCGGGTATGGACCACCGGTATCTTCACTCACTCGGTGACACACAGCGCAAACGCTGTTTCACACCGGTTTTCTGTGAGGACATGGTACGACTCTGGTCGAGCCGACCATTCATGCCGAAGTGTGGCTCTCCCAAGGTATATAAATATAAAAGTTCTAATCTATACAAATAAATAAAATTTTAATTATAAACTACAAGCTTTTTACAATCTGCATTTGAAATTATACACGGAGCTTACATAAGAAAATCTATTTTTTTGTCTGTCTGTTTGTTCCATCTAATCTCTGGAACATTTTAACCGATTTAGACGTGACTTTCACTGGCAGATAGCTGATGTTGAAAGGAGTAACTCAGGTTACTTTTATTCGAAAAAAATATTTTAAAAGAAAAATTCAGAGAAAAAATTAAAACCAATGAATTCACTATTACATTGATTTAATTTTTTTTCTCTAATTTTTTTAAATATCAATATTAACATCAGAGATAAAAGCAACAAAATCCGCGAATAACGCCTCGGGACATAGCTAGTTTTTATAAAATTGATGACCAATAACACGATTCGAAATAATCCACTGTTTTTCTAATATGAATAAAATTATGCCGCACAACATGGTCATCTAAAAACAGGTTTGTTTATCATTTTTAGGGTTCCGTACCTCAAAAGGAAAAAACAGAACCCTTATAGAATCACTTTGTTGTTAAGCTGAAATTCATATCAAATACTCAGGTCTACTTTCCCTTGGAGTTGTGAAAAAAATCAAACTTCTAAGCGAATGCAATCAAAAGATACAACCATTTATGCTACAAAGGTTGGCATACGCATCATCATACGCAAGGAAATCAAAACATACATATTCCGTGAACTCACAGTCTTGAAATTTGGTACGAAGCAACGTCTTACAGTACAGATAAAGGAATAATTGCGAAAAGCATAAATTTTTACTTACATCACAAAATAAAAATATTTTTAATAATTTTATACTACTCCTTTACTCAAGATAACTAAGCAAGTTTTGTATGGAACCTTCGGTATACGAGTTCGACTCGCACTTGGCCTGTTTTTGAAGGACATGTGATTCTGTTTTACCTTTTTGAGAAAATCCCCACCGTGGTTTTATCGGAATTGAATCGAACTAATGTTAAAATACCTACTTAATTATGAAAGGGCTTGCACGCGGCTCCGCCCGTATGTATGTCGGTTAGCACTATAAAAAGTAGTCTATGTCCTTCCTCAAGAATAAAAGTGGCTACTTTCATGCCAAATATCATCGAAATCGGTTTAACGGTTTAGCAGTGAACGCGAGACAGACAGTTACTTTCGAATTTATAAAAAATAAGTAAGTATGGATTAAGAATATGTGTCCAAATGATAACAATTTTTCTAATCCTTCCCTCAGGACAACTAAAGTTTAGTGTCAATGAGCCGGCCATATTAGTTAGTTATTTGAGTCTTTACGCACAAATGTGCCAAAGACAGACTTAAAGCCGACCTTAGGGTAATGCAGAGGTAAACATGGTAGATGCACAATAATTAGAATTCTATCATTAATTATAGCATTTAACATATTAGTCGCAGTACCGATAACCGCTAGAGTAATCATTTTGTAGTGGAGAGACCGCGTCTGGGAAAAAGTAACACAACATGTCCATAGACCAGGCCAGGTGGAAGACCAAATAAATTGGAGTAGAAACACTATATTTTTCTTGAGAATATGATTACAACTGACCAGGTTTCTTTGGTGATTGTCATAATTGTGCGCCTATATACATCATAGAACTGTCAATAGGTTTGTAAACCATGATGTCGGGTTTTATCTGTTAAACTAGTAAAATCATGATCATCATATCAATTTAAATAACCTGTTTTCTGAGGACGGTCTTTCGAAACATTACGTAACGTTTGATGTGTAAATAAAATAATTGAAATAATCTGTGCTGTGTTGTTCATCGTTACTTGGAAGCAACGATACACAGGCATACCTTTCTGTCAAAGTATAAGCTCAAAGTAAGCCTTTTTTTCTACGGGGTGGAAAATTCCTTCGGATCTATGGCTCCTCGGGGACTGTGGAGCCAGGTTTGTGAAGATTCCACTAAAACCACCCCGATGGCCGGTCTCGAGCGCCCTGCTCAGGGGATGACGCGGCCTATGTTATATCAGGTTACTCCCCAGGAATGACACCGCGTCTATCCAGATTCTATCCTGTGGAAAGTCTAGGCTTCCCCCTACCTATCGGCACAAACATTACATGTCATACTCGTATGTTGCAGCCTGACCGCAGTTTCACGACCAGACCTCCCCCCTTTTGCTTACCGCATCAATTAATCAATTGGTGTGAAATAGAATGAGTTATATGTGTGTGTGAAATTATGAATGTTTTAATCGCCATGTGTGAATTCGTATTGCCAGGCAATTGTTTTCGTATATGAGACTGAAATGTGCATATGTAAATGAGATTTTGAGAGAGAGGTTTTTTAGGGTTTGAGGCATCAAAGGAAATAAACGGAACCCTTTTACTCAGGAAGGCGTGGAGGTGTCCAGCTGAAATTCATACCAAGTAATCAGGTTTGTTGTCCCTTAGAGCTGTGAAAAAAACCAAACTTCTAAGCAAACACAATCAAAAGGTAAAGCGGTTTATGCTGCAAATTTTTCACACTCGCAAGAGAATCAAAACCTACATGGTACTTCCCGTGAACTCAGAATTTTGAAATTTGGTACGAAGCATCGTCTTATAGCACAGGTAAAGGAAAGAGGAATGAAGTATATTATATATGTAATTCATATAAGTTGTCTAGTATCTATAATGGACTACGGGCCTGTGTCATAATTGATGGGTCATATGAACCATCAGGAGAACTTTTTAGAATTATACAGGGTCATAAAACAATGACATTCAGCATGCAGCTATGCCGTCACTGGTAAGCTGTGCTGAGTACTGGTGAAGGGGAGGGTGTAGTAACCCTCCATTTTTCTCCCTTTTTTACACAATGTTTGTACGGAATTGCCAAATAATGGTTTAGAAAAGTTATTGAAAAGTTATTGATCACAAAAAAAGCGCCACAAAGTTGATTTTTTTTATTGCCCAGCTATCCTCTCGGTCAATTTGGTCATTTAATTTTGTACGGCATTGTTTTCATACAATTTCAATACCTTTTTTAATCCATTATTCCACAACACCGTATAAAAATCATGTGATTAGAGAGAACACCCCTGTGCATAGCCATAAATTATTTCATAATGTCTTTTATATTACTACAAGGAAACCCGCCACATAAACGCGTTATGCCACAGGGGTTTTACCCACCTGTGCAGTCACATAAACCAAACACACACAAAAAATGTTTAAGCCATTTTTGTTACTCGCTCTGCTTGAATATTTTCTTTATTCTAAGAAAAAAAACTCTCTCAAAACACTAAAGCAAAGTTCTAAACTAATGACGTCAGATTTTTAACAGTCCTTTACTAGCATTACTACTACTTCATGTATGTTTGTTTGTAACTGAGTTTAGCGTGTATGTTAGTTTTATAAATATATATATTTATTATTTCTCTTATAAATCTACGCAATGATACGTGGCGATCGCGTCATTACCACACTAGGCAAATGTCCTGTTTCGTGTGTGTTTAGAAACATTAACAAAATGGTACAAAGTGCAGGTACAGAATGACTCGAAAATGTTGTCCCGTGTGGGTATCAAACCTATAATATTTAGCATAGTAGGAAGAGGCGTGCTGTTTTTTTTTCTGTTTCAAAATCTCCCGCATTATAAATATGTATCCTGTGTCGCGAAGGACTATACAAACATACATGAAAGAATACCCAGATTCATTTGTGTGATCTATAAATTGTTGTTCTTTATTGGATTTGAACCCACAGCACTTGACGCAGTAGAAAGCGACGTGGCGATCGCTTAAACTACTACAACATCAGTGCGTCTTAACTCAAATATTTCACTGTAACTGCATTTTTCCTCAGAGACAGTACAAATTCTCTGCTTTGAAAACAAGTTTTGAAAACATTGACCTGCAAATTTTGTCCTTATATTTATACAGTTAACCAGTAAGCTGTTAAAACCTTACGTTAAAAAATTGAACCTCTTGGAAAGACCTTCTACAGACAAATATCTTGGATGGCTTGCCTATCGAAAAACTGTCATGAATATTTTTTAATTTTTATTGTTTCTTTGTTTTCAGGCGAATAGATTCACAGCCATTAGATTACTTCATAAATAACCTTTAAACCAAAACCAATATTAACCAAACATAGCTAATAACCACCACAAGGAAACTGACTTTCAAATATTTTCAGACACATTTTAACACAACGACATCTAGTCCCAAACTAAGCAGACCTTGTACTATGGGTATTAGACAACTGATATTAATACATATAAACCTTTTTTTTTGTAAATACATACATGATGTATATATAGAAAACACCCAAACTCCGAAATAAATATTTACAGATCATGCAAACATTTGGTCCGACTCAGGAATCGAACCCGAGACCTCTAGCATAGCAGTCGCATTGCGCCACTATTTCGCCACCGTGGCAGTAAAAAAAATCGTTTCGAAATCGGTGTACCCGTTTGAGAGCTACGATGCCACAGACAGATACACACACACAGACAGACAGACATCAACGTGAAGCTCATAATACCAGTGGTGTTATAAATTTGACATCGATGTCTGTCTGTCTGTTTAGTATTGGGGGTTAAAAATTAATCGCCACATGAGTTGCTAAGTACAAAACTCGAAAACCGCCCATGGACGCCCGCAACACCAGAAGGGTCCCAAGTGCGTTGCCAGCCTTTTAAGAAGGAGTACGCGCTTATCTTGAAAGTTATTTTTTTCATACTATCGTTAAGTGTGCCTTAAGGAAGGTTCTTATGGGGAGAAAAAAAACGTTAAAATTGCGAGAAACATTGTAAACATCAATTATTAGATTTTTCTATACGTTTGCGACAGACCAATGAGCCAATAACTTTTGACAAGACGAATTCTGTCGGGGCAACTAGTATTTTGAAAATATCTAATATATATATTTTGACTATTTTGAAAATATCCCACACCTCAACTTACATCTCAACTCCACCATGGGAGAGCCACACTTCCGCATGAATGGGCCGGCTTGACCGGCGTGACACCACGGTCTCACAGAAAACCTGTGTGTAACCTCGATAGGTTTTCACAGGTTTTCTGTGAGACCGGATTCCGATGAATCCCATACCCCAACAACTCCCCTATCCCCCGCCCCATCCCTCAAAGGCCGGCAACGCATTTGTGCCGCCTCTTATGTTGCGGGTGTCCATGAGCGGCGGCAATCGCTTACCATCAGGCGATACGTGCAATCGCCTGTTGGTAAGCTTACCTGACCTACCTGACGTACCTGACCTTATTGTACCTGCTTCTTTTTTATGTAATAGGAGGCAAACAAATGCTCGTTTGCCGTTTTAGATAAAAAATAACATCCACTGCGGTATGTGAATATATTAATACCAAGAAAAGGTCAAATTCAGTATCTGGTTTATTAATAACAATATACATAACAATAGCGTATCGTCCATCTAATGCTAAGCGGTGGGCGATGTATAAAAAAATCGTAAATTTATCAAAACTAGTTTCCCACGAAGAAGACACTTAGTCTTATATTATTATGGATACATTTAGCTAATATCTTTTAAAATCAAAATCAAATGGCTTTTATTTCAGAAGGTCTTTTCAGGCACTTTCGAGACCTTACGTTTATGAGTCTAGTAGTTCGATTACAAAATGTCATGTCTATTGACAAGAACCGTCGAAAAAACTCAATAAGGCACTATTTAAAAAAAAGCAGAATCACAATTTTCCTGTACGTTATTATTTATGTATGTAATTTTTTTAAATAATATTGGTAAATAATTTTCAATACTAAAAAATAAAACTATCCTAAAGAAAATAGAACAATAACTGCTAACTTTTTACAAACGTATAATTTTTCTTATTTTGTTTCTTTTTTAATTTTGATATATCACTCTTACGAATAAGGCGAATCTATTGACACCACTCTCAAAAAATTCGACAAGCCGTTTAGATTATAGGGCATGTCAAAGAAATATACACACATACAAATACCCGGAAAACTCGATAACCCCCATTTTTTGCAGTCGGGTAATTTTTGGCGTATTCTGAATTAATAGATTTATTCTAATATACTTTTCATAGCTTTTACCTGTCGCACCGTCGGCGTTTATTTCCTTTATAGGGCCTTCTTCGCCGCCTCCTTTGCATGATTATATAAAACTGCCCTTGTACGCTCCATGGCCGGTAGCGAGAGATCTCGTCTGATGACTACAGTGAGAGCCCGACGCTGCGATGCCCAAGCGAGGCACGCCACGCCAGCGCATGTTGGGCCGAGTCTTCACTGCAGTCGCAGTGGTGGCAAGCAGGACTCAAGTTTCACCTGGCGACCCAGTGCAGATATATCCCGAAGCAACCATACCTAAAAAGCACCTGCGTCAGTTGGAAGTAAAGAGTCCCGTGCTGCCGTCCTGCCCACTCGAGGGTGACCGGCTGGAGAGCCTCCACGGTGGCAAAGTCGGCACTTGGAACCTCCAGCCGGGACGATCCATCGTGGCTCGAGCCAATACCCTCTGGGGCCACCAGAGGCACGCTTTATTCTTGTCGGCCAGAGCCTTCATCCACAACGGTGCACCGTGTAGAGCTGTCTCGTTGCGACGCTGGCTCTACCCAAATTGGGCAAGAATCCATGAAATAATAGGGCCTCCGTTGTATCCGGGGCCATACGCAAGCCTCCATGTGCCCGACCACCTGAGAAACACCCCTAACACACCGTCTCCTGACAATTCGCCCCCGGGCTGTAACCAATGTGTCATCGGTGTAACAAATTTTGCCCTTTTCTTGTATTCCACGTTCCACAGGAGTGGTCCAAGGACAGACCTTGCGAAACGCCGCACGACATGGGTCGCCGTCTCAAGACGCCCTCTCGATCCTCGTACCTCAGGTACTCTTACATTCCGTGCTACTGGAGTGCTTCCCTGATACAGCTGAATGGCAGACTATTAAACGTCGGGGTCGGGGCCCACTTCGCTGAGGTGCCTAAAGATGCGGGCAGAGAGCACCCTCTCAAAAAATTTGCCCGCCTCGTTAAGTAACACGATGTGCCAGTAGGCCGTGACCGAATCCGCAAGCCGTCCCGGCGTCCTCAAAACTTGAATCAAACCCTATACCAACCCGTCTGACCAGCATGATGTACTAAACCTAAACCTTTCGCAGGAAAAGCCTACATTCGGACTTTTAAAGTAGTTGATGTGATAATTTAATTTTCAAAACAAATTAAATGTTCATTAAATTGTGTTTGTGGGATGAATATTGGTTGTTCGTTTATTCACACTTTGTTTATTTACTTAAGTATAAAAAATATCTATTATTTACATAAGAAACTAACACCAGGTATTTTAAGCTCAAAACACAAATCTTTTATTATTTATAAAATGAAGTCGCTTCTACTTAGATCTTTTAAACTACTCAACGCCGACTTTAATGCAGTTTTAAGCAATAAATAGAATGATTCATACTATAGTAGGAAATTTGAGAATTTCAAAGACTTTGGTGCAAAGACACATGAAAACTTTCATTCATATTTATTTAAGCTGTTTATCTAACTATTAGTTTTGGAACTCCTGAATTGTATCCTTAAATTTTTAGCACCTTAGATTCTTGTAACAAAAAGTTGAAACGTTAAGCTATTCGAAAGTATATTGGATTATATTATTGACCGTTATTCAGACAATCAATTGGAGGCAATGTAGCTGAAGAGGATTTATTACTTTTAATAGAACGGTTTTTTGGTGTGGATGATAGCGCTCATCAAAATATTTGTACTGTACAGGGTAAATTAAATATTTCCCTCCTTCTGATATTCTCTCGGCTAGGAATCCATAGGAAACTTAATGCTTATCATGTACATAGGTAGACTTAATGCCATGGGGCATTCTCTGCCAGTCAATATTTGAGTGATATAAAAATATGAGGTGGTAGGTGGAAAATGGTGTACAAGTAAAATAGTGGTAGGTAAAAATGAGTCCTAAGTATATTTGTTTCTCGCTCCCGAAAACCCCGTGAAAATCGTTTAAAGTCCTATTTGAGATTCAGTCTATACATATGTTTATAGATACAAGAATTGCTGGTTTCAAGTTATTAGATAAAATGATGATACTTTTAATTTTTGTACGTTTTAGGCCCAGTTTCGCATCTCGTTGATAAAGTTCCTGATAGAATTGTGGCTCTATCTGTTCTGTAACCATTGATTTTATTTTCACACAAGATATTATTTTAAACAGGGTTCTATGTCAGATACACTTACTTAAAATTATAACAGGAATTATTAAAACTGGGCTTAAATCGCCAAACTATGCAATTTTAATGTGGTTTTCATCAACAAAGAAAATAAATAGGAAGGTTAACATACATGGATAGATAAAAACTCTTTACTTAAACTCCATATTACAGAGTTACAGTAGAGTGCAAATAGTTTAAGAAATATAGTGTTATGAGTAACGATTCCAACTCGTATAAAATATATTTTAACCTTAATAATGAAGTAAATGGTTGATTCATATTAAATAATATTAATATCTTGGCGACTTCCGCTTGCCAGCTACCGGTGCTACTTACGAATATTGTTAATGACGTCTGTACTCTTTTTGTACAATGGTACTTACGGCGTAATAAATCTTGATTGTACCACAATGCTGTTTTATCAAATAATTATTATATGTTGATACTCATTAGTCTAATTATGATTAACAATATTTAATATTCTTGCTGAATTTGGGAATTTAGTATAAATATGATTGGACATGTTAGGCGTTATAAAATGCCGTGGATTGGAGTAACGCAGAGACATTCCCATCCTAGCCGTTCTATTTGATGTGCACTGCAGAATATTATAAGTTTGTGCTAATATAATGTGTTGCTGTGCAGCCATCTTGACTACGCACGTTATAGTAGTGTGCAAAGAGAGCCTTATTGCCATAAAAATCTCTTCTTAGCACCTTAGTTTGTATTTATAATATATATATATATATATATATATGTAATGATCTTGGGGATAAAGGCTAAGAATATAATAGGCTAGCCGCCAAGCCTGTAGGTCTACCATAGATAGAAGTTCAATTATTATTTATCTCATCTACCTAGTCTTTAATATTCATACACCGCCATGTTCAATTATTATTAATATCATTGATATACATTTCTTTATTAAATGCTGCTAAGAATGTTAAAGAGCCATTATAATTACAAAAGTATCTCTGTCTATCTGGTACACTTTCTTGGCTAACCCATTGAATCTATTGTAAATAAATTTTGTAGGCTTGTACCGTAACCGACATACAACAGCGGTTGCGCTGTGTTTCACCGAGTGAGTGAGGGTACCGGAGGCCTATTCCCCTATCCCTCCCCCCATCCCCCAATGGCCGGCAACGCACTTGTGACGCCTCTGGTATTGTAGATGTCAATGGGCGTTGATAATCGTTTACCATCAGATGATACGAGCGCTCATTTGCCCGCAATTCCATACTAAAAACATGTAGGCAGAGCTACTGATAAAAACTAGTCCCTAGAGATATTAGTACATTACTTTTATAAGTCATAAATTACATATAAAAATCATAGATATGTAAAAAAAATTGGAAAATATTCATTTCTAAAATTATTCGGGCACGTTAACTTTATAAATGTGTGATTTTTCATATGTCATAATCTATAAATACAGTTGTATTTATAGATTTTTCTTTTCATACGAGACTATTTTCGAGTCAACACTTTAAGAAAACATCATCATATTGATAGCCTTTACATTCCTCTGTTGACGTTAGTGCAGTGGTTGACGTATGCGACTGCCGATCAAGAGGTCTTGGGTTTGAATTCCGGGTCTAGCCAGAAAGAGTTTTTGAGGTTTTCCGATTATGGGAATACTTAATAACAGCTCAGAGTTTAGAAGTTGGGGCCTGAACCTTTACCGCGATAACCAACATGCAAACGGGTGGTGCTGCAGTCAAAAACTGGTTAAAATTAAATATTCACTTTAAAACCTAAAAAATACACTTACAAATGTCGGTTACAAAAGTTTTACATTCAGGATAACACTAAAATATATTACTATACTACTAGTGACACATCTCACACGTCCGCTATAATTACATATATAATATATATATATATATATATATAGTCTGCTTTTCGTAAAAACTTTTTTTTTATATATATATTTTTATATATATATTTTATATATATATATATATAAAATATATATATAAGCAGAGCCCGCTTTTGGGTTTTAGTATGAGGAAGAATTTGTACTATAGTAAGCCGGAAAAATTAAAACGTAGACTCGTTTTAATTTTTTACTAAATATCTGTATATAAACATCGTCATCGAGACGATTATTAATTGTACTGTCTGTATATTCTGTCTGAGTGTAATTTACCTATAATAGGTTAACCACAGAACAATTATTAATGATCGTGCTTATCACAGAGTTATTGATCCTCGGTGGGAATTAAACCACGATCTCTGGTTCAGGAGTCAGGACCTTTAATCAGAAGACCACTAATTTTTTTACATAACTAACTTAAAAGGTTGACTAACTTAAAAGGAGCTGGATGCGAGAAGCCATAGATCGAACTAAGTGGCGTGAAATTGGAGAGGCATATGTCCAGCAGTGGAGTGCGATAGGCTGATGATGATGATGATGAACTTAAAAAGGATCTCTGAATTAAATATTTTCTAGAAAGAACGAACAGCTTCCGTGTGTGTTTCAGACAAGTGCAACCGTCTGCGTCCTTAATCTTGCTTCGGCCTTAATACAATGAGGGTCATTGCCCCATCAATAACCGGTATAGGAGCAAGGCAGAGCACATTTTTATATTGTTACGTTACATATTGTTTATAATAATAGTACATATATATAATATAGTACATAGAAAACACCAGACTCCGAAACAAATATCTGAACAGAACTTTTGATCCGACCCGGAAATCGATCACGAGACCTCAATCACATCAGTTGCATAGGCTACCACTGCACCACCGAGGCAGCTGTCAGTGTATGAAAGGGGCACGAGGCTTAGTGGTATCAAAACACTTTAATATATTGCAGAATTAAACTATGCTAGCCAGGTCAATCTATCATCAACATCAACAACAACCCACAATGTCCCACTGCTGGGCTCGGGTCTCTTTTAGGAGAGGGTTAAGGCCACACGACAACACGCTGGCCGAGTGCGGGCTGGGGGCTGGCCAGATAATGTTGTGGCTATCTTGTCGTAAGATGTTTTAAGCCGCCCTCAGGCCTCCAACTAAGCTTCACGACTGTTATCCTAAGAAAACAACCGGGCCATTAAGAAAAACGCGTTCGTTCGCGTTCCTTATAATAAATTTGACTACCACATTTCTTTCAAACATTTATTTATAAAAAACAGCTTTTTGCACCTGTATATGTCGAAGACCACCAACTAGTGTTAAACCTTTTTAGGCTTTTGAGACTAAGGCTGTATAAAGAGTCACCTTTCCCAGTCAATCAAATATCATCATGATTCACCAATTGTTTGGTCTTCCATCAAACATTATAAAACCTTTTATAAATGTTTACACTTCTTATTACAGTTTATTAACCTGTTATTACATTTCGTTTCTATTTTCGTAATCAAGTGTCACAATTTAGTGTAAAAATATCCTCTATACATTTACCTATATATATATATATATATATATATATATATATAAAGTACTTCATTTATGTACGTGTTTTCATTAGGCGATTCGGAATACTACAAAAAAAACCTGTATATAGTGTCAAATATTTAGCTTATTTTTAAAAACCGGGATTAGATTGGGGACCATTAAGTAGGAATTTTTAACATATTAGTTGTGATAAAACAAAGATAACTAAGCAATTTAGAAAAAACAGAGAAATTGCCAGTGTGGATTGTTCTAAAACCTACAAATGCAATCCGTATAATGCAATCAATACGAGTGAGGTGACAGATTAAGATTTCCGGAGTATCGCCAGAGCGGACTAAGGAACTAAACTGGGCAAAAAAATAGCTCTGCAAAAAGAGAAAGCGACTCAAAACAAATCCTAACAACTACTCTGAACAACATGCAAAGTGGAATACGCCAAAACATTTTTTAAGGATTCCGTACTCAAAGGGTAGAACGAGACCATATTACTAAGACTACGCCGTCTGTCTGTCCATCCGTCAGTCACTAGACTGTATCTCATGAACCGTGATAGTTGGACCGTTAAAATTTTCAGAGATGATGTGTTTCTGTTGCCGCTGTGACAACAAATACTAAAAAACCTAAAAAAACAGAACGAAATAAATATTCCAGGGGGCTCCCCGTACAACAAAGGTGATTTTTTTGTTCGTTTTTGTTCGATATTGATAACGGTAACAGGTAGATGCTAGAAAAATATAGATAATAGTACGGAGGACCCCTTCCTGCGCGAGTCCTACTCGCACTAGGCCAATTTTTTAAGAAGAGGTCTATGTCCAGCTATTTGCTAGTAAAGCTTGTTGATAAAATCTAGCAAAAAAATCTTTCATTTGTTTAGATATCACCGTCAGCCTACTGCAGTCCACTGCTGGACTTAGGCCCCTCCAATTGCACGCCACTTGGTTCGATGCTCGGCTTCTCGCATCCAGCCGTTTTGCGCAGAACATCACTCTACCTGGCTTGTGGACGTTCTACACTACGTTTGCCTTTTATACGTGTTTAGATACCGATAGCGATATATTCCAATTTATTTAATACCTATTTTTTT
>PKRV01000232.1:160363-307094 GCA_003709505.1 Hyphantria cunea | reverse complement strand
TATATATATATATATATATATATATATATATAAAGTACTTCATTTATGTACGTGTTTTCATTAGGCGATTCGGAATACTACAAAAAAAACCTGTATATAGTGTCAAATATTTAGCTTATTTTTAAAAACCGGGATTAGATTGGGGACCATTAAGTAGGAATTTTTAACATATTAGTTGTGATAAAACAAAGATAACTAAGCAATTTAGAAAAAACAGAGAAATTGCCAGTGTGGATTGTTCTAAAACCTACAAATGCAATCCGTATAATGCAATCAATACGAGTGAGGTGACAGATTAAGATTTCCGGAGTATCGCCAGAGCGGACTAAGGAACTAAACTGGGCAAAAAAATAGCTCTGCAAAAAGAGAAAGCGACTCAAAACAAATCCTAACAACTACTCTGAACAACATGCAAAGTGGAATACGCCAAAACATTTTTTAAGGATTCCGTACTCAAAGGGTAGAACGAGACCATATTACTAAGACTACGCCGTCTGTCTGTCCATCCGTCAGTCACTAGACTGTATCTCATGAACCGTGATAGTTGGACCGTTAAAATTTTCAGAGATGATGTGTTTCTGTTGCCGCTGTGACAACAAATACTAAAAAACCTAAAAAAACAGAACGAAATAAATATTCCAGGGGGCTCCCCGTACAACAAAGGTGATTTTTTTGTTCGTTTTTGTTCGATATTGATAACGGTAACAGGTAGATGCTAGAAAAATATAGATAATAGTACGGAGGACCCCTTCCTGCGCGAGTCCTACTCGCACTAGGCCAATTTTTTAAGAAGAGGTCTATGTCCAGCTATTTGCTAGTAAAGCTTGTTGATAAAATCTAGCAAAAAAATCTTTCATTTGTTTAGATATCACCGTCAGCCTACTGCAGTCCACTGCTGGACTTAGGCCCCTCCAATTGCACGCCACTTGGTTCGATGCTCGGCTTCTCGCATCCAGCCGTTTTGCGCAGAACATCACTCTACCTGGCTTGTGGACGTTCTACACTACGTTTGCCTTTTATACGTGTTTAGATACCGATAGCGATATATTCCAATTTATTTAATACCTATTTTTTTGTACATGGACCTGCCAAAATGACTCTACCTTGCCTGGTGGAAAGCATAAGCAGAATCCAAAAATGGTGGTCACCATACTCATTGCGGATGCTACAGCGCAGCATGGTGACCCACACCATGGCAGCCTAGTGATACTTCTGACGAACGAACACGACAACACGACTGCAGTCATTTTAGGTTGGTCTTATGTGCCAGGGTAGTACCGCCCTGGTCGAGCCAGCCCATTCGTGCTGAAATCAACGACCTTTATATAAGTGATCTTAAAGTTGATTTTGTTGATTGTTTGATAAATATACCGGGCGTCGGGTCTCCGCATCAGTTGTTAAGACGTCGTCAAGTGAGAAACAACTCCAATGTTGTTGTTTTGTTACTGTTGCACACATATTTGGAAATTTCTTTTCTAGTTTCATAAAATAGTGCACGGACTGGTTTTTCATTAGAGGTATGTAGTGAACACTTTTTAGATTATACATTAAATATAATTTATGAGTAGTAATCGAAAGGTAAATCATTATAAAACGTGTATCATTATTTGAAATAAATCACTTAACAAGATGAAAATAATTTTTTTATCTTATTTTTCATTTCATAATAAATAACTGTTAGTGACTTTTAAATTACCGAATCTAAAATTACTTATTTATTAAATGCGCTATACTAGCTTCTGTTCTTATGATATAATAATAATAAGTACCTAATATATATAAGATAAATAATAGTTTAAATCTTATAATTTAAAACCATATTGTGATAATTTCAGCAGTTAAAACGTAAAACACAACAAATTAATTAAAAACACATAATATACACATAACATAGTATATTTAAAAACACTCAAACTACAAAACAAATAATTGTAGATAATACAAACATGTGGCCTGGGATCCAACCCGAGACCTCAAGCACAGCAGTTACATACACTACCACATTCATTCATTCATTCTTATGGACAGTAAGCTGTATCCTATACTGTATAAAGTCCAGCTTAGGGCAAACCCAATAAACTGGTTATCCTAATAATATTATAAACGCGAAAGTTTGTATAGATGGATGTTTGTTACTCTTTTACGTAAAAACTGCTTAACGGATTTGGATGAAACTTTACAGTAATATAGCCGATACATCAGAATAACACATAGGCTACTATTTGCCGCGATAACCGACATATACGCGGGCGTACTACACATAAACTAGATCTGAAATAAATTTAACCCAAATATATTTTCTTCAACAATTTCGTATCTCCGACCACTATTACTTAGAACATGTACGTATGCTGCTAAGGAAAGATCTATCAGTCCAGCTGGTGACTGTCAAAGGTTCTTGATGATTACGTACATATTTAAAAAAAACCTTGGAGAGTCGATCACTTATGTCTGAAAATCGTAATCATGGATTTTGATTGAGAGTTGATTTATCCTCATCGGTAATTTGCCAGCGAGAAAAATATACAAGCCAATTTATCAATGGTCTGGTTATCATGATACAGCTCCTGTCTAGTTTCAAAGACAGCAACATTTTTATTATATAGGTAGCAAACGAGCAGACGTATCGCCCGATAGTAAGTGATTACCGCCGTCCATGGACACCCGCAACACCAGAGGTGTCACAAGTGCGTTGCCGGCTTTTTTTTACCAATATTATAAACACAAAAGTTTGCAAGTGTGGATGGATCTTTGTTACTCTTTCACGTAAAAACGCCTCAACGGATTTTAGTGAAACTTTATAATAACATAACTTATACATCATGGGTAACACCGCGGGGCTCAGCTAGTATATCAATACTAGCGGCCGCCCGCGACATCATACGCGTGGAGTTGTTATTTGCATATAATTTTTAAATAAAATGTCCCCCCTTAAATAGTAAGTAGTTGTTTTAAATCATTGTTATACTTAAGTATCATTTAAAATCCTTCTGCCATAATTACTTGAACTTAAGTAATATTTGATTTTCCGTACATAATATAGCATCGCAGAGATCTACGGTCATCAAAGAATTTAATATTGAAGATGCCAAAACATTCAATTCAGTTTGCAGGCAGGTCTTTTACTGTGCAAGCGGAAAGACTTTGGAACGACTTGTCTGAGACAATTCGAAAAGCAAAAACTTTGCATACTTTTATAAAGCTAGTGAAGGACCATTATTTGTTATTATGTTTTTTTGTTATTTTATCTCTGTCTACCTTCAATACCATACCATACCAATCTACCATCCGCCGGCTTAACCCCAAACGGGGGATATTTTGTCTCTTACTTCAAAAACATAGGACTTTTATACAAATTTGTAACCCCTGTTTTACCCCCTTAGGGGCGGAGTTTCATAAAATCCTAATGAATGTCTACACCCTATAAGGAACCTACCTACCAAATTTTAATTTTGTAGGTATTGGAACTTCTCAAATCTCGCGATTAACTAATGAGTGGTATTTCGCTTTTATTTAAATATATATAACTAGCTGAGCCCCGCGGTGTTATCCGCGATACAATTACAACCGCGGGTTTCACCGCGGGACAAAGCTGTTCGTACCTTTGTAGGCTCATGTACAACACTTCACTGAAGATGACATGATGATGAAGTTTACGATTCTATAAAGGACCTACAGACAAATATTCAGTTTTTATAAATAGATAACTACCAACACAGAGGCTAAAGCCGGGCTACTGACTTAAACTTTTGGCAACTTATGCATTTTAATAGGAAAGGTTTATACAACTTTCAACGCTTATGGGGAAAAATTACCGATGAGTCTATAGAGTTCACCATTTTCATAGCTATCAATACGGAAAAAGAACAGAAAGGGTGGGCAATACCTTTTTTTTACGTGTGGACACCCCCTCGGGCCTTCACCCCACCGGTGTTTTCGGCGGGGCGGTGTGTCAGAATCGAGCCGACTTAAACCACACGTTGTGCCACTCTGTGCTTGAGACGGGAGAAGGGCGGGCAATACCTAGGTTAACTTATGTATACATAAGTATCATCAGTTTTTATTAAATCTTATATTAAATAAGGCAAATAATATTTTTGTTTAACTAGCTGCGTGTTTAATGATATTATTAAAATTTTTCTTGAGTTATGTCATAAGCAGATAAATGCTAAACCGGCTCTAAAAAATTTTGCTTCTATTAAAGAGTTGAATGAAATATAAATACATTATGAAATATAACAAAATCTTTAAATATCGATGATTATATTCATGTTCCTTATAATACTTTAATATTAAACGCTTAAATAATAAAGTCTCAAATGTCCAATTCCTTGATCAAATCACAATGATTTTTCGTATTTATTTTTTCATAATACTTCGTTCGACTGCCTCTAACAGTCCACAGTTGGACATAGTCCTATGACTTCAAAGGATGCTTTATCTTTAGTATATTTATGTACCTATAGATATATAATATACGTAAAGCTTTATGTACTTTAGTTGGTGATAATCTATTAAGTATTAATGCTTATTATATTTACTTTGTTAAAATAAATAAATATTTCGGACATCTCACACACAACGCCTTTCAGTCTCAAACTAAGCAGAGCTTGTATTACGGGTACTAGCCAACTGATACATTTTTACTTTTTTAAATATATAATTAAAAACATATTATACATAGAAAACACTTAAGCTCCGAAACGATTTTACCGTGAGAGAGTAACGCTTGAGAAAGAATCGACCAGCCCCCATGTCGACCTCCTCGGCTGAGGCCCGCGGAGACAGCCAAGACTGAACAATAGCTGCCACCTCCAGCAGGTCCCTAACGAGCTTGGCGACAGCCCAACGCGGAAAGCGGTAAGAGCGCCGCGCCACGTGACCCCTACTGGGGCCCTGGGACCGGGAGAGCTCGAATCGGATATACAAATGGTCCGAGAGCGTCTCAACCTCATCCAGGATGCACCAGTTCCTTACTCGTGCTACTCGATTTTGCGTTGAAGTCCCCTAGCACAAGGACGTGCCCAGATGCTAACCGTCGCATCGAGGTCTCCAGGTTGTTGAGGAAGACCTCGAAGTCGATCACACTCCGGTTGGGGGAAAAGTATACACCGTGTACGGTGATCCCCCCCCCCCACTCGACGGTAACATATCCATTGCCCTTGTCTTTAAGCGACAAGGGCGGGGAATGAGCCGCCGCGGAAGCGACGACTGCCACGGAGCCATCCCAGTCACCCATCCGATTTGGACGGGGAGGAACGTAATAGCGCTCCGCGACTACGGCAACACCGATCGACCACTGCGCCATGGTTTGCAGGAAGAGATCCTGCGCCGCGGCGCAGTGGTTGAGGTTCGTCTGGACAAGGAGGCTGGAGACGTAGTCCATTACTAGATCGTCTCCTCCATGGGCGTCGATGTCGACGGACTGACGATGTCGGGGGNCTATTAAAGGCGTTGGCGATGTCGAGAGACACCGCCAACACCACGCCGCCACAGCTCACCGCCTCTTCGGTCACGGCCCTCAGGCGCACCACGGCATCGACCGTCGAACGCCCCTCTCGGAACCCGAATTGGGCGTCCGACAGGTCTGGGCCCACCTCGCTGAGGTGCCGGGCGATGCGGGCAGAGAGCACCCTCTCGAACAATTTGCCCGCCTCGTCCAGCAACACGATGGGCCTGTAGGCCGCGACCGAATCGGCAGGCCGTCCCGGCTTCTGCAGCAGGACCAGCTTCCCGCGTTGAAGTCCCCTAGCACAAGGACGTGCCCAGATGCTAACCGTCGCATCGAGGTCTCCAGGTTGTTGAGGAAGACCTCGAAGTCGATCACACTCCGTTTGGGGGAAAAGTATACACCGTGTACGGTGATCCCACTCGACGGTAACATATCCATTGCCCTTGTCTTTAAGCGACAAGGGCGGGGAATGAGCCGCCGCGGAAGCGACGACTGCCACGGAGCCATCCCAGTCACCCATCCAATTTGGACGGGGAGGAACGTAATAGCGCTCCGCGACTACGGCAACACCGATCGACCACTGCGCCATGGTTTGCAGGAAGAGATCCTGCGCCGCGGCGCAGTGGTTGAGGTTCGTCTGGACAAGGAGGCTGGAGACGTAGTCCATTACTAGATCGTCTCCTCCATGGGCGTCGATGTCGACGGACGGACGATGTCGGGGGCAGCCTAGGTCGCTTGGCTAGCCACCGACGTCTGCCGATAAGCACGGGGGGGCTAGCAGCCTCCTTGCCCCATTTGATGGTTAGCGGGCCTATTACCCGCCGCACACACAGGGCAGTGAGGGGCGGCAGAACATTCTGCCGCCGTGTGCCCCGGTTGACCGCAGCAGTCAAAGCAGCTCTGGCACTTCGTGCAAGTGTGTCCCGCGACAAGGCATTTAAAGCACCTCATCGGTCTCGCCGCCAGGACTGTTATCCTGGCGCTCACGAACCCGGTGAGGACTCTGCCGGCGTCGGCCAATATTTTGCGGATGGTGCCGACCCGGATGTTGTTCGCGCTGCAGCTCGTATTTTCCTGGACTGCCACGCGGACATCCTCTGCCTTCACGGAATCGTCCAGGCCCGAGATGCGCAGTTCTGCGCACTTCGTGGGCCTGAAGATCTTGGCACCATTCTGGGCTGCAAATACCGCCCTAAGCTTGTCGGCGAATGTGTCCGCCGTCTTTGCGCCTTCGGCCCCAGGGAACTCTAATCCCCTTCCTCCATCGACCTCCACATCCCTCAAAGGCCGGCAACGCACTTGTGACGGCTCTGATGTTGCGGGTGTCCATGGGCAACGGTAATCATTACCATCGGGCGATACATCTGCTCTTTAGTCACAAAATCGGAGTCTGAATCGGTTTAAAAATTACGGATTTCTGCTAAGTTGGAGGTCGAGAATTTGATTACGATCTATTATTTTGGTATTGTGCCTAGTTGATCTAGCGGTTGAAGTACGCGACTGCCAATCAAGAGGTCTGGGGTTCAAATACCGGGTCGGGCAAGTGTTAGTGAATTTTTTAGATTTTATAAATTCATAATAACAGCTTGGAGTTTGAAAGTGCCTCAGAGAGCATGTAAAGCTGTCGGTTAACCGTAAATTATGAGAGTGAGGGAACAGCGAGTGCACCTGTTTTTGCACACACGATTGTGCAGTATAATATCTCCTGCGTAGTTGGCTGGTCTTCGTTGAGACTGGTCGCCGTGGCCATAATTGGGTAGGACTACATCATCAACATTAATGAGGTGGATACGATCATTTTTATCCGAATACGACGAAAAAATGGTCATAGTTAAAACTATGACCATTTTTTCGCAAGCCATGTATGTCTGTATGTTCCACCTTAGCGCCTAAACTACTGAGTCAATTTTATTGAATAAGGTGTCAATAGATTCGTGATAACGGCCTTGGTAACATTTGCTTTATAAATTTCAGTAAAACTTTTAATAGATTTTGGTTATAGTTTTTAAACTTTTCTTGTTTTTATTTTCTCTTTTAATGTTAAGTTTATTTACATGTTTGTATGTATTTAAAAATATATAAAGTATTTCATCAGCAGCATTTCATTGTTTATCATGTATGCCGTATGTGAATTTGTTATAATCTATTGATAGTAATACGTAAAGCTGAAGAGTTTGTTTCCTTGCGCTAATCTCAGAAACTACCGGTACGATTTGAAAAATTCTTTCGATCGATATATCATCGCGCTAAGACTAGTGAATAATGTCACAAAAACTGGGTTAAATTATTACGCTATGGGCAATCGAAGACGTAAACGAGGTTGTGTGGGTCAGCTAGTTAATTATTCACCAACACTAAACAATATGAAAACCCAATTTTAAAGTACTTTTCAATGTTTTGGGAATAATAATAGTATTACCTACCTTCAAGGTTCTGTATTATTATCAACTTTAAGAATGTAAATTTAAAGTTGAAAATAACGCAGATCCATTGTCTTAAGTTAGAAATATTTGCTGAACAAGGGGGTAAATATCAAAAAAAAATGTTTGATTTTTTGTGTACCCTTCAAAAATTAAAAACGGTCGAATTAATTTGCACCGGGTGCATTTGCACAAAATACTACGAGACAGGGAGTAGATTCTGATCAGCCTTGAACAGTCCACTTGACACAGAATTGAATGAGAATTGAACGCCTATGTCCATATTTGGCCCACTATATCAAAATGGTGAAACAAGTATATAAAGGGTTTTACATTTTTTATTTCACCTCAGTAACTATTTTATTAAACTAATGAAAGTACATCTTTGTAATTTTAGGTCGCGTGAGTATCAAATACTAGAAAGAACCTCACAGAAAACCGGTGTGAAACAGCGCTTACGCTGTGTTTCATCGAGTGAGTGAGGATACCGGAGGCCCATACCCCAATCCAACGCTCCCTATCCCCCTCACCATCCCCTTTCCCCCCAGGCCGCCATAGTGTGGGTCACCATACTGCATTGTTCTTTTTCGCATTGAGGATGGTGACCACCACTCTTGGATTCTGCTCATGCTTTCCATCAGGCAGGGCAGAGTCATTTTGGCAGCTTAAATATAAAAAAAAGGAAAGAAAGAAAGAAAAATATTTATTCTGGCAACAAAGAGTAATACAAAAGGTAACTTACAACAGTTTTGCAAAATGCCAAAAATGGATCCAATTCAGCATTATATCACACAAAGCGTCTGACGCTGGTTTCCAATTGCCCCCGGTGACGCCGTGCATTTAACATTTCCGTGCCATGATATGTACAATAACAAGAAACAATAATTACTCACACAAAGAACAACAATTATACACACATTCATAGTATTGCCCCAAACTTAGCAATACTGTGACACAATATATGACATCAAAATCGTTTAAATAAAAAAGTAACTTTTGCCCGCTGTTTCACCCGCGTGTATGTCGCAAAGCCTATATCCTACTCAAGAATCAATATATCTTTTTTTAAATCTTTTTAATCTTTTTTTAAAAAAGACAACTCCCCGCATTAGGTATGTAAATTCCTGTATCGTGGGGATCTTTACAAACATTCATGAAACTGACACAAAGTACACCCAGACTTAAACAACAATTTATGGATCACACCAAGTGTTGTCCCATGTAAGATTTGAACCCACAACACTTGGTGCAGTAGGAAGCGGTGTGGAGACCACTGAAACCACTAAGCCAACCGTGTATTTCCAACACAAATTTAATTGAAATCCGTGTCGCAGTTTAGCCGTCAAAGCACATTAGACGGATAGAGATACTTGCGAATTTATAATAACCGAGGGTTTGTTTTTAAATAAATATTATGTGACCTGCTCATATCATTATTAGGCCATCGAATTCCACTGCTGGACCTTCACTTCTCCTGTTTCATTATTGTGCTGTGACGAGATTGTTTGACGCTATCATCGAGAAATCCACTTCGCCGACTTTTCCTCATGGGATTAATAACATTAATAACGTCAATTCTTGGGTGGAAATCTTTTTTTTAAATTTAATATTGACAACACACTGTTGGGTTTTTTATAACAAAATTACAAATTTAATTTTAATATGCAAAATAAGTGTTTCCAATTATTGATGTTGATAGAAGTAGATTAGCCTGTTTTAAGGTCGTAAATATTATAATATTATGTTAATATATTTATATATTTGATGAAAAAACTGCCCTTCAAATACGTATCATCTATGTATATATATTATAACACGTGACCCGACCGAAAATTCGTAAGACGTGTGTACGATAGCGCAAAAAATTAATATTGTATTTTACCACAATTCGTGCAAAAATAAATGGTTAGGGTAACCATTCCAAAATATTAAAAATGCACAACGTCAATATTCAAATTTTCACTTCTGCGGGCCCTGGCCTGGCCCTGAATAGGGGGTAAACGAGCAGATATATCACCTGATGGTAAGCGATTACCACTGCCCATGAACACCCGTAACACCAGAGGCGTCACAAGTGCGTTGCCGGCTTTTGGGGGATGGGGAGCTTCAACTTCCAAACTCTTTAAGTATTTCTGTAATCAGAAAAACTCAATAACACTTTTTGGTCCGACCCGAAGGGTGTTGAATAGAATAGTTTTTAGAAAAAAAAAACACCAGTGTTAGCTCAGAAACTTTTAAGACCACAACCGTAACTTTTTTGAATGAATTTCATAATGTGAAACAGTCATGTGAGAAAGGAGAGAACTCTCGTAAAGATCTTTGATGTAATCATGAACCCTAACTTGCAGTGTCCATGGGCGGTGCCAGTAACTTACCATCAGATGAATCACTTCCTAGTTTTCCGTTTGCATCATGAAATTGGTTTTCTTTCTTAGCATCACACCATAAACAGCCTTTAACAATCTTCATTTGTTCCTTTCGCCCCTTACAACACCTATGAGATACTACCGATGCTACCTCTACTAGTAGCACTCGATATTCTTTTTTTTTTTGTTTTTTTTTGTTTTTATATTTAAGCTGCCAAAATGACTCTGCCCTGCCTCATGGAAAGCATGAGCAGAATCCAAGAGTGGTGGTCACCATCCTCAATGCGAAAAAGAACAATGCAGCATGGTGACCCACACTATGGCGGCCTGGTGAGATGCTTTTTCACGCCCCGCTTAAAGGACCCGGGATCATAGTGGGAATGAAACACGTGCGCTGGTAGTGAGTTCCAGGTTTTAACCGCTCGGCACAGAAAGGAATTACCGAAGCGATGAGTACGAGAATGTATGTCTTCCACTTTAAAGCGGTGACTTCTAAGACCGGCACGTGTTGTTCTGTAGAGGAAGGGAGAGGGGGGGATCAATTGGAAGAGCTCTTCAGAACACTCACCATGGTAAATGCGATAGAGGACTGCCAAGGAGGCGATATCTCTACGCAACTGTAGAGGCTCAAGGGTCTCGGTGGCTTCGGGACTATCGATAATACGGATTGCTCGCCGCTGCAACCGGTCAAGAGCGTCAAACAGGTACTGTGCGGCACCTTCGCAAAGGTGAGAACAGTACTCCACGCACGAGCGAACCTGGGTCTTGTTAAGAAGACACAGATGCCCGGGCGAGAAGAACCGTCTCAGCCTGTTTAACACACCTAGTTTCTGTGAGGCCGCTTTAGTGATACTCTCAACGTATTCGCGTGGGTTGAGGTCTCGGCAGATATCCATGCCCAGGATAGCGAGCCTATTTTGTAATGGCATTTGAGTGCTCTGAAAAGTGGGAAGGGGAAGGTCTGAAATAACTACTTTTATATCGCTTATGCTTGTAAATTGAAGATATTTTTTATATCCTTATATCCATAAATGATATTAAAAAAACCACAAACATTTATAAAAAAATCACGTGTTTACGAACATGACTGATATGAATAAATTTACTAAAGCTAATCTTATTGATGGACGACGATCGACACGTGTTTTAAACACAACATGTGTATTTTTACCCAACTGCGAGAGAAGGAGGGTTATGTTTTTCTAGTGTATGGATGTATGTATGTACGTATCTCTATTGGGCACGCCCTAGAGCCTAAACGGCATGTCGTACTTTTATGTGAGTGTCGATAGATTCGTCTTTGTCGTGAGACTGACACTGAGTACATCAAATTAAAAAAAAAAACCAATTTAAGGATTTTTGGCGCCAAAAAATAATCCCAAAAAAAGAAAAGTTTTCAAAATACATCGAGTGTGATATCAAAATAAAGTATTTTTAACGGGGGTTACAAACATGTATAGTTATATGTTTTTTTAAAACTGAATTTAATTAAGTTGACAGATATTGACGCAGTCGAGTTTTTTTTTAATAATTTTACTTGCTTATACACTTTTGTGTAGATTTTTTTTACAGTACAAGTTCTTCATAGTATTTGGACCACGTCACCTGGCGAAAAGTGAATACTGCAAAAATAAATACCTGCAACTCGAATCGCGCTCTGTCTTATTTCCTCCTCCTATACTTACAAAATCTATTTACCTAGCTCATTTGTCTCTTTCGCTTCCATCTCCTAATTTACCTACTTTTGCCCTCTTATAGTCAGTTGTGCGCCCGGCCATATAAATTGAGTATTCTTTTATCCTGCTCAAAAAATAATCTGACAAGTAAGTCCGGTTCAATTTTCATCCAGGAAGAATTATTGTGTAATCTACAATATTGATCTACGTATAAATATATAAGTATATCCATCAACAGTCTGGTTATCAGTATAACAAGGAATCAACTTTGCTTAGGATCAGATTGCCATAAGTGAAGTCCATAATGCAATATTTCGATTTGGACGAAGCGTTTGACAAAGTTAGCTACGACGTAAAACTTTTACCTACAGTAACGGAGTCATTGTCGTTCAAATAATTTGTTGCTTAAACTTAAGTATATGTAAGTGAACATATTATTATCAAAGCCCAATGTACTTAATAAATCATCAGCAAACTAAACATCATCATTAGGTGAGTTGCGAACAGCCGTTACTTTGTTTAAAAATAAGTGATAAATCACACATGAACTATGTGCTACACGTGATTGCCATTTTTTGTGATGCCGGGTCACCGCCATGTTTCTGACAAGCTATTGCCATTGCTATTAAATATATCGCGTAATAATTTTAATATGTAATCAATTCTTATAAAGCCGCCTTGATAATATTTTATAAATTTACATATTTCCTTAATGATTTAAGGATGTAGTCATCTTTTAAATTCGGATGGTAAATCTTCGATAAAAGTAAAGCAAAGAAAGATTATAGTATATGATAAAAAATAATGTATTCCCAAAGAGAGTTACTAATTTTGTTATTAAAATTTGGTTTGGGCTTTATTAATTCAAATATATGTCATCCATTTGGTGTCAGATTGAGAATACGTAGGGAGATCGTTTTTTTGTTTATACGAAAAACGGTCCCCATTTCATGTCAACCACATTTTTTATATTTTTTATCATTAATCCCATCACGACGAAGACTTGACTTAGAATCGAAGACTTGAAATACTTGACATTGGCAGAAATAGCTGATCCGTTTGATTGCCATATCATCAAAAGAAGAAAAGAAGAAGAATACGTAGTATCACCACCTTTATCTCGTGGGTGTCGTAGGAGCAGAATAAGAACTGTGGCGACTTCCACATACAGCGCCGTCTACCACAGATATACTGAACTGCGGAGTAATGTGCTACACGAAGAAACCACCAATCCTGCATCGCGCAATAGAAGTTTTCGCGTCGATTAACATGTATGCAACCATTGGGCAGTGGCCCAGAGAGGCATGTTAACCTCACCTGGTCGGAGGATCCTCCCTTTGTGTAGGAGGGACACGATACTCGTTCCTCCAGAGAGGAAACCACGCAGGACTACAGCACTGCAAGGAGAAGGAAAATTTGAAGCAAACTATATTCCAACCTATCTGACTGTAGTAGTATAATAAGCTCTCCCGTTTCTAAAAGACTTATAACCAGCATAAACATAATATAACATAAATTCACGCATATTTCTTGGAGAGGTTGATAGAGACAATTGATCTCCATTTACTACGGGTCGCACACACCTCTTTTGCTTTGTCCACGTTCATCAATAGCCCCATGCATACTTTTCGGTTACTGGCGCTTTTCATAGAACATCACCAATTTTTTACTCATAAACACTGTTCAATGATACACGTTCTTGCATATCCTTTTATTGCTGCTGATAATGGTTGTGATTAAAATGAAAAAATAACATTTATGGTAGACATTCCAGTTTTTTTCGTTACAAAAATATGTTCACATTTTTACCGATGATTTTTAAATTATGTTTTCATTTTCCTTGAACTGTTTCGTTTCCTTGCATACTACTAGTCGCATAATGTACACTATTTTAGCAATTGAAAAAATTAAATGCTAATACATTATAACAATGACTTCTTTTTGTTAGATTTTTTTTCTAGATGACACCCACTTTCTTATAAATATTCAAATACAATAAGGTTATCATTCACATAGGAGGCGCTCATAGCCTAGTTGCACTCGGTGATTAGAAACAATCACTGAGCGTAAGCAACGGCGGCGCGGTCAGTATCTGGATGGGTGACCGCTGGTGGCATGTTACCATGAGCGTTTCCGTGATTCGGAGGTCACGTTAAGCAGTCGGTCCGGGTTGTTATCATAAGATAACAGTCGTGAAGCTTAGTTGGAAGCCTAGAGTAGTTTGGGCGGCTTAAAAACATCCAACAGTAAGATTTACGTAGCTACAACGTATTCTTGCCAGTCCCCAACCCGCACTTGGCCAGCGTGGGGACGTATGGCCTTAACCCTCTCCTGAAAGGAGACCCGAGCCCAGCAGTGGGACATTATAGGTTGTTGATGATAGCAGTGTGTAAAGCATTATTTAGTTGTAAACTATAATTTAGTAACTAACTTTAACACTAATATTATAATTTCGAAAGTAACTCTATCTGTTACGCTTTCACGCCTAAACCCCTGCACCGGTTTCAATAAAATTAGGTACGGAGATACTGTCATTCTTGAGGATGGACACTGACTACTCTTTACCGCAATGACCGAAATACACGGGAACGGAGCTGCGTGCAATAACTAGCGGGCTATATGTTAACCCGAAAAAGTATGATTTTTTTTTTAAGGTTACAAAAGAAAGAATAATTTATATATAAAAGGAAATTGTCTTTTGGCAATAAATATTTAAATATAGTAATGACTACTCGGCAAAAATAAACGAAATCTATGTTAATTATAGCGCAAAACGCGAGATTTCACATTTGCTGTAGCAAAATTTATAAACGTTTAAAAAGGTCAATGAATTAGATGTAAATTGGTGGTTTTTTAAAAATCCCTTGAAATTCTCTTAGACGTTAAAATCCAGTTCCACCAGTTTCCGAATCATCAGACATTTTTATTTAAATTTATATTTCAAAAGATATTCTGTTTATTTATTCATGTCATCAAAGGACGCCATCAGCTATACGGAAGTACAATGAAATATTATTGGTCGAAAAACATCAGTCGTTAAATTTGTTAATTTAGGATAGAAAACACGTTCGGAAGTAAATTCAATTAATATCAATATCACCATCGATAATGAAACTTGGTTGGTTACTGCCCTGAATTTTAGATAGCGTGGTGTAAATACGGCTCTGTCCATTAGGATCCCCTGCTTAGATCCCCTGGGGGATACATATGGATTTTTTGTCCGTACAGGGGTTCTTTTGGATTTAAATTCCATTTTGATACCCCAGGGGATTCATTTGAAAGATTTTCGTTCACACAAAAATTCTGGCACCTGTATCGTGCCGCATTTAGTATCATAAGATACGAGCGTTTATGTATCAATCCTAGTAAAGAATTTAGGGAGCCTCATGTTATTAATTCTAAGATATATATTTATTCAATTATATTTAAAAAGGAATATTTTCAAAAAAATTGAATATCCAAAATGTCTAGATGCATTTTATCTAAGTAGATCTCTACATTCCTAAAGGTTGGCTGATAGAGAATGCCTTGAGCATTTAGTCCGCCAATGTACTCAAAAGCGTGAAGTTATATAAAGTAAACAAAACAATAAAAAATACCAAAGACCGAAAATATTAGTCACTCGAACAGCATTTTTAATATTTAAATGTATGGGTATTTTATTTATTGGTTTCGTCAATACCTAAATCCATATTAAAAACGTTGTTTACTTATTTTTTTTTATTTGCTTCAGGAAATCTCAGATATGTTCTACAAATAAGAGTAAATGCTTGTAATTATCGTTTAAAATCAACCAGTCACCATGGGGTACATCACTAAAGGAGACTGCGAAGGAAATAAGTCACCAAAAAGTACGTATTATTTTGAAACTTTGATTAACTGAAACTCGTTTTACGTTTACGTTGAAATCAAATAATTCCGTCAATCTTTAATTGACGAACTTACTAAAGCATATGAAAGTCCACAAAGTGTAGATATTTTTAGAAAACCTTGGCAGTAACTTGGTCAAATACAGCACAAGGTTTATTTCACAACGGTTTTCTGTGAGGCCATGGTATCACTCCAGTCAAGCGATTATTGTTGTAAGTCTGGGTGTTTATTGTGCCCATTTCATGAATGTGTACAAAGTTCTTCATAACACGGATAATATTCGTAGTACGGAGTTATGTTTTTTTAATTCCACTACCAATCAAACTGCTTCAATGAACGTGGGCTGTTCCGAAAAAAAATTATGAAATAAAAAATTGTTATAATATAAAAAAAAATATTTACAGTGTTTCAAAATGTCCCAATCCAATCCCAATGCACTATTGCATTGGGGCGAAATAGTTTTCAAAACATTTATAAAACGTGCCTGATGTTTTCGTCCACGAAGCTTTTTTTTACCGTGGGAAATAAAAATCGCATAGAGCTAAATCTGGGCTGTACTGAGGATGGATTAACATTTGTACCACCGAAGTTGACAAATAGTTCATAGTTCCAGTAGCTGTGGAAGCGGGCGCGTTATCTTGGAGAAAAAGAATGCCACGAAGGCCACTCCTTGGGCACTCGCTATCTAACTCCCCTAAAGCTTGAGGCAGACAAACTTCGCTATACCATTTACTAGTTTTACAGTCTTCTAGCGAAATTACTGCTAATAGTCTACTGCGTCGATAAAAAGCGCTATCGTTTTTTTATTAACATAAACCACGAACAACTTTTGTAGACAAATAATCCTCTTCAAACACCAACAACGTGGATTGCTGCTTAGCAACGTGGATCGTAGCTATATATGCATGATTCGTCAGTTGTAAAAATGTAGGATACTTTTTACGATTTTTCCTCCTTCTAACTGTTCCAAAATATTTTTTTACCTATCATCACGACGGTGTTTTTACTCGTCGGTGAGAGAATGAGGTATCCATCACGAAGCAAGCTTCCCGAGATTAAGGTGTTCATGCAGGATGGTGGAAACTGTCTGTGATCCAATGTTTTTTTTTTACCTTTATCTCTCGATATGTCTATTCTCTTGCAATAGCTACTCTATCCTGATGACTAGACGTAGTCAGGAGTTAGCAGTCGGTGGTCGACCGGTCGGTGATAATTGTTGCTAACGCAGAAGCAGACTCCTCAAAAGCAGCTTGCATATTTCCTTGAGATTTGTTGTAGTTTAGCCCTCAGTTATAATCATATAAAAATCTAACCACGAAAAGCTGCCCGCTAGACGTCCATTGTATTCAAAAGAACGGTGACAGATAATAATTTAACATATTATAAAAAAAGCTTCACACAGGTGGCCAGAGATTAACAAAGGAGGTTTGTGTTGAAATTAGCCGTTAATTCAAAACAGTTTCATGAAAAAAGATATTGTATTTATTCTGTGGCTAGCAATTTTCGAAACAACCTTGGTATTTATGAGTGATAATGCTTATAACGATTAGATTCATCCTGTTTATCAAAAAATAACTAACATTTTAATATGCATGAGCAAAATGTGTGCTTAAGGAAAACATGGAACAATTTTATTCCAATAGAATATATGTTTGGAATAGATATAACTAACTGATAAAAAGTAGTTAAAAACCAGAAGATTATATTTTTGACGTGATTAAACGGCTGTCTACGTCGGTATCTTAAAAAAAAAAATGAGAGTTTATCCTCGTGATAGTTTTTGCTATAATAAATAACTGTTCTTATACATACACTGAGTAATTGGGAGATTTAAGAAAAATAATAAAAATATAAAGTGATTATTGACAATAATGATAATAGTATAGGGACTCGTGCCCCGAGGGTTCCGTACAAACCTGTAAGTATATTATATGATGTAACTAAAAATGTATGCTTTTCGCAATTTTTCCTTTATCTGTGCTAAATACGTTGTAATACGTTGTTTCGTACTAAATTTCAAGTTCACGGGAAGAACCCTATAAGTTTTGATTCACTTGCGAGTGTCGAAAATTTGTAGATTATTAATTTGAGAACATTATAAATAACTTTAATGATATGTTTATTTGTTTATATCGTATATCATACATTCATTTGAACCGAAAACATTTTGGATGTGATTGTAGAAATTTGTCAATTGTAATAAACAATTAAATAAGATGTGATAATGGCATCGCACATATGTAAATCCTGTGCCACGGGAGACTTTAAAGACCGACACAAAGAACATCCAAACTCAGAACAATATTTTGTGGGTCACACAGAGTAATCCTTCCTTTATGAAGATCGACCATGCAACATTCAGCGCAGAAGAACGATAGCTGCTTCAACCACTGTGCTATCTGTATCGTGGTATTGGTAAAGTTGCGCAGAGTAATATTTTTGTCAATCAAAAGTATAAACTTATTATCGCAGACGTAATAGCCCCTACAATTTTTTGTAACTTTGACCATAACTTTATTTCAATCGTATCTACTCCAGAATTAAGAAGAAGGATGAATATTTCTCTTGATTTAAAATAGGTTTTAAGTTGTTTAATGGATCTATTTTCCTTGAACCTAATTATCTGCCTTTTGAAAAGAGTAGCCATGAGTTTCTTTGCTGGTATTCTTTTCATAAGGCTCTATGCATTTTGGAAACTGGAAGTTATGGATCGACACGAACAAAGAGTAGTTTTTAGTGTTTTCACCTAATTTACCAGGACAATCCAGCACGAGCTATGGCGTCTGTTTGTATCGATCTATGATTTGAGGGTATAGCTTGAATTTAATGTTCGTAAATGTCACTAATTGTTTTAATTTCATAAATGATTTTGAATTATAATTGTAATTTTTGCAGTAAAACTTGGAACGTGCTTAATATTTGGACTAATATTTCTGATGATGACAGTTGTAACTCTCATACTGGAACCGGTATCAATAACATCAAGATATGTAAGTTCATTAGTTATTATTATCATTGACATATATATTTGTTAGGTATAAGAAAGAGAAAGGGCGTTTATTGTTTTTTCAAAAGACAGTCCCGATTTCATGTCATCCACATTTTTTTTACTTTTTCTCCACGACGAAGACTTAAAGACCTGAAGACTGAGAATTGAAGACTTTAAATACTTGACATCAATTTTTGACAATTTTTTTATATCAGTGTGTGATGTCCGTACCCATTGTATTAGAAAAATACTTTTCAGCCAACAATAATTAAACATGTTGACTTTTCTTCTGGTTGAAGTGGAATTGTTTTTTATGGAATAGTGGGTAAGCAAGCAGACGTAACACCAGAGGCGTCACAAATGCGTTGCCAACCTTTGGGGGATGAGGAGGAAAATGGGAGGAGGGTTTGGGTTAAGGGCCTCTGGTATCCTCACTCACTCAGTGAAACACTGGTATCACTCCGGTCGAGCCGGCCCATTTATGACGAAGCGTGGCTATCCCATGGTTTTAGCTCTGGTTTCAAGTTTTCATTGTAATACAAAGCCTCTAATGATAAGATTAGTACTCTTTCAACAAAAGAGAAAAAATTAATAAATGAGAGCTTTGAGTTTTATTAAGCAGAAAATGTTATAATGCCATGTGATCTCCTGAACTGTTCGTCGGCATAACTTTAAACTGGATGAATATTATTTTATTCCGCTCGCTCTGTCTCTAAAAAATCATGATCAAAACTATTAGGAATAATGAAACAGACTATACGAGAAATACATGTTTCAGACTAAAAGAACTTCGTTCAAATTTTTATTTATTTTTTTATTATTCTTTTACTATATTTTTCGTACAGATGGCGCGGGTAGATAATGGCAGCTTGACCCATCAAGCACTTGAAAGAGAAGCGGACAGTGTTCACCTATCTGTGTACCTTTTCAATATAACAAACGCTGAGCAGTTCGCTAATGGAGAAGATGAGAAGTTGAAGGTTCAGGAAGTGGGGCCTTTCACTTACCAGTAAGTTTTAAACATTTATTTGAAACGTAGTCATCTGAAATAGTTATTAAAAAAATCAAACTATATTGCCAATACAAGAAATGAAATTGGAAATTCTCCCTGTGGATGTCGTTGGCTATTTTGATTTTCCAATCGCAGTTTATTTTTACAAAATTCACGATTACCTTAATTTAACAAGTTTTCGGTAGAATATTAATAATATTAATAATTAGCTAGTATTTACAGGCTCTACTTAAGGCAAACGAGAAGCCCGGCAACTCAGCAAAATTCTAAACGCAAAACACTAAACACGTCATCCTTACATATGCACCTTTCTAAAGATGGTCAATGACCGGTTGTAATACAATACCAGTTATTCATAACTTTGTATATGTATTTGATTTATTACCCTCTGCACAGAGTAGGTGATCATCGGAAAGAGGCTTTCTGGTTTTAGTCAACTCGTGACTAACGCTTATCATAATATGTTTAATATTTTCCTTTCAAAATGTTTTCGAAAATATTCTTTATTGATCATTACATATCATCTACCTCTTCAATACATATGTATAATACACAGTGGGAGAGACACACTTCGGCATCCATGTGTTGGCTCGACTGGGGTGATATCACGGCCTCACAGGAAACCGGTGTGAAACAGCGCCTGCGCTGTATTTCACCGAGTGAGTGAGGATACCGGAGGCCCATACCCAAACCTCATTCTCTCCCCATCCCCCAAAGGCCGGCAACGCACTTGTGATGCCTCTGATGTTACGGGTATCCATGGTCAGCGGTAATCGCTTACCATTAGGTGATAAGCCTGTTAGTTAATCCTCTATTCCATAAAAAAAACACGTCTATTATCCCTGAAGTCGTAGACAGAGAGATGTATTGAAATCTCACAATGTGCTCACTTCAATTTTAGTCCCCCTTAGTAGAGGGCAAGCCTATTATAACTACTCGACTTTTTGACTCGAATTAAAATGTACCTCTTAAATGTTACGAATGAAAATATTACCAGTGACAACAATTTTTGAGAAATAATCTCAAAATCTCAAAAACATTATGTGGCATATGCAGAGCTTTGAACCCATGAGGGCTGAGTCACGTAGTTAACTGAGATCATCTGTGCTTGAATATGATAAATTTAGTTTTCATTTAGAAAAGCTAGTGTATTTGATACTAGGATATGAAGGAAAAATTAAAACTAGGTTATGTGCTTCATTTTTACGCTAACCTTTGTATAAAACATCTACTTTAAAATATACAAATAAAAATGAATCACAAAAATTTATATATACGCATAACTTTCGATCTACTGCCACAATTTAAATAATTATATTTTTTATATGTTTGTTATTACCCGACTGCGAAAGAAGGAGGGTTATGTTTTTTTTATGCAACCGCTGGCAAACGAGCAGACGTATCGCCTGATGGGAACCAATTACCGCAGCCTATAGACACCTGCAACACCAGAGGCGCAACAAATGCGTTGCCGGCCTTTGGGGATGGGGACGACAATGGGGATGGGAAGAAGGGCTGGGGTGTGGGCCTCCGGTATCCTCACTCACTCGGTGAAACACAGCGAAAGCGCTGTTTCACACCGGTTTTCTGGGAGGCCGTGGTATCACTCCGGTCGAGCCGGCCCATTCATGCCGAAGCGTGGCTCTCCCACGGCATAACGTTTTCCGATTCCGATTGTGTTTTTCGAGTGTATTTATATATGTTTATGTAAAAAGATTTCAAGCACAGTACATGATGTCTTGCGCTTGAGTTCTCGGGTTCGATTTCCGGTTCGGAGCAAATGTTTGAAAAATCTGCAAACATTTGTTTCGGACTTTGGTTGTTTTCTATGTATAATATGTTATATCAGTTGTCTAGTACAATATACAAGCTCTGCTTAGTTTGGGACTATATGTGGTTAGGTGTTAGATGGTCGAAATAATTATTATTACACATGTACTACCAAATTTATTACCCTTACTTTTAGTTTCGCCATAGTCGGTTAAAAATTGGAAAATAAGAATTCTGCCTTTTAGCTAAACTTACTATATAATAAGCTAACTGAGCCCTGCGGTATTAGAATAACAGATGCAGGTAAGGCCGCGGGGCAAAGCTAGTTTAAAAAGTAGCCTAAGTTATTCCTTATATCATTAGTTATCTGCCAGTGAAAGTCCCGTCGAAATTGGTTGGTAGATTTTTTACTACAATAACCGTGGGTAACACCGCGGGGCTTAGCTAGTCGGAGATAGAATTCATTACAAACTTTTCATTATTCTAAATTTTTATTAAGTATATAGGGATTTGTGTGTATGCATCCTTAATATCCATTCTTCACCCAAAAACAATGCACTCAGAATAACAATTTGTGGATCACACTAAGTGTTGTCACAATTGGGTTTGAACCCATAACACTCAGTATAGTAGAGATCGACGTGGTGACTACTGGAACCGCTACGCCAACCGTGTAATCGAGTTGAGTCAAGACTCTTATTGCATATAACTTATTTATAAATAGGGCTTCCTTGACCTAGGACAAGTTATTCATTTATAATTTTAATTGTATATGAGCAAGCAATTACTATTGCATCTTAACTAGCCTCCTATTAATATAATTACTTTAAGGTAGACTGGAAGGTACTTGACATGTCTCTATAAGGGAATATACATTTGCATTCATATTTTCTGTTAGAAGGTTAAAAACGTTGACTTTATGAAGTCAAGGGAATTCATTACTGATCTCTCGTAGGAAATCATTCATGATATAAACGTTAACTTGGTAAAATAATATTTTTATTTCTACCCGCTGCTCTGCCCTCGTATAAAAACCGATTTAGGCCCTCCTTTGAATTAAAATAAAGAAGACTATTTTCGGCCGAAAAGGAAATTGTTTCATTCTTTGCTTTCCTCTCTTCAGTATCATAATTAATACTTGGCTTTTATATTTCAGGGAAAACCGCACAAATGAAGACCTAGAGATTGATCATGAAGCAGGCGTAGTCCGGTATACCATCCGCCATAAAGTTACATTTCTACCCGAGGAATCGATGGGAGACCCTAAGAATGTTATTCTTACCCTGCCGAACGTTGCTATGTTGGTAAGAACTAATGATTTGAATTCACAGTTGATTTTGATTTTAATTTTAAAGCTTATGTTATGGAAGCCGCACGGCTTAAGTTAGAGTGCCTTGGTTTGTCAGCAATGGCGAATTTAAGTACTATTAGTATAGAGAGGCCAAACAACCAGATGATTACGTATTGGAAAGTGACCATCGCTGTCTTATTCCGCAGCGCTAAAATGACAAGCGTGTTTCCCGCTTTGGAGGAACTCCTTCATGACAAACGATGATTTGTTCCACAGATTGATCCTAGGAGGCAAGGAGTATCTTAAAAAGGGCACGAAGATGGAAAGCCAATTAACTAATTAACGGGATTAAAATTTTGCCGTAAGGAACGATGGGAGAAGTTGGGGCGATATTAGTCCAAATAATTTGATGATAACTTTGATTATTCAAATAATGGAAGTGGAATAAGTAAAAGTGATTTCAATTCTAGAATACCTACATACTATAGAAAATTCAGAGTGTGCTTTGCTGATCGGCAATGGCTAAAAATTTGTGGAGGAACTGGTGTCATGTTCCTCCAACACTAAATAAGGGTCCTCTAACCAAAATTCATGCCGGCGGGCAGCGGCCCAACTGTTAATGTTGGAAAACTTCTATATCGTGATTCAGGATTAGTAGTTAGACCGTAGTACATTACTCCGTAGTTAATTTCGGTAGATGGTGCTTTAGTGTGTTTCTATTTATGCTGTATGTGGAACTTGCTTTAGGCTCTTAAATATACCTGTTTTACCTTACCTGTTGTTTACAGGCGATGGCTTCTGAAGTTACGAACTACGGATATTTTGCAAAGATGGGATTCAACATGTTGGCTAGAAGACTTGATAGTAACGCAACAGTAACCATGAATGCTCATGATTACATGTGGGGTTACGAAGAACCTTTAATCCGGCTTGGTAACCAAATCATGCCGGGTTGGATTACTTATGATAAGCTTGGACTATTAGACAGGGTAAGCCGCAAGATTTATTGTTTTTTGACAATGTTTGATCTTAGAAACAAATTCTATAGCTTGAAATTATTACTAGTCAGTCTTAATGAATTTGAAAATAAAAGTTGATTACGACTTATAAACATACATTTTTGACCAAGCAACCAGAATGGCAAAAGCTTCTTATAGTATTTACTAATCGAATCTATTTGAGTGGTTTTAAATTAATCCAAATGTTTTGTATAAAATTTATAATGAAATATTGTATTTCGATATTACTACCTTTTGTTGATTATTGATGTGATGATTTCGGCCACAGCGGCCAGTCTAAACGGAGACCAGCCAACTAAGCAGGAAATAGTATAGTGCAAAAGTGAGTGCGCAAATACAAGGGCACTCTCTGTTCCCTCTCTCTCATAATCCGATGGGTTAATCGACACGACCGGGAAAAGATCAGGCATGGGAACCGATAGCTTTACATGCTCACGGACACGGAATTTTAGACTCGTCTTCCAAACTCCGAGTTTTTTCTATAATCAGAAAACTAAATAACACTTTTTCTGGCCCGACCCGGGTTTTGAACCCAAGATCTCTTGATCGGCAGTCGCATACGTCGACCGCTAGACCAATTAGGATTAATAACGTTTTTACCAACCGTTATATAATTATATACACTGCGTTATACACACATTACGCGAATGGTATGGTACCATTCATCTGGGGACAATAGAAAAGCATGATAAATAAATATATTCAGGTGAACGAGATCGCAGTTAAAATCTAAACAAACAATAAACTTAATTAATGAACTATAATGTATGGTTCACAGTTATACGACAATAAAACATCTTTAAGATTGGAAGTGAGCAGCAAAGACAGCGATAAATTTATGGTCAAAACTGCCAATAGCGTTGCTGGGTTGAAGCAGTGGGGCTACGAAGATTTGAAAACCAGGTACTTATAACTTCTAACTTATTTCCGTCATTATTTGACTTCATAATGTTTTAAGCGGCCCTAAATATGGTGATCATTGTGGACGAGTCTGAAGTCGGGTGTACGGAAAACACGACTTCAGGCTCGTCCGCAATTGTCACATAAACAAAAAACAATTACAGAAATATATGTGCACGCATATTTTTTAATCGACTGCACCTATTGAAACCACTCATATAAGAATACGATAAGCCGTTTAGGCTCTAGGGCGTGCTAAAGAAATATATATTCTTCGTACCGTCGTCTTCGTACATTCGTATCCGTATCCGTACATTCTTTCGTAGTCGAGTAAAATAACTCACTGCATATATTTTTTTATTTACATTTTATTTTTAATTTTGATGTACCCAGTGTTACTCTCACGGCTAAGACAAATCTATTGACACCACTCATATAAAAATACGACAAGCCCTTTAGACTCTAGGGCATACCAAAGAATTATACATATACACATACGAGTACATACATACAGTTGGGTAAAAAGGACTAAATTAAACGAAACATAAGACAAAATCTTTTTTAGAAACTAAAAGTAAATTAAAAATAATAAAAATCTGCAAATCAGTTTATTAAAGGGGAGTAAAAGTTCATCCAGTTCACTTCTTTCTTTCTTTGTGTCTAAAAACTTTCCATGGATTATTTAAATACTGATATTCACGTAGAATAGCCTCCTTGATGCTTAAAAATGTCGCATGTAAGTATTTAGCTAAGATTTATAATTTATCATTTGATTTTTTTAGATCTCGTTGCAACAGCTTCACGGATGTCTACGAAGGTCTATGTTATCCTCCAGACATGACCCCAAGTCGCCGCATCAGACTCTACCGCAACGTTCTCTGTCGGTTCTTAGACCTAGACTACCAGGGCATCACTATAACTGACGTGGGATTTGAAGGTCTACTTTATAAGATCAGTAATAGAACCTACAAAACTATTCCTGACAATCAATGTTTATGCAGTAATGGAATCTGCCATGAAGGGATCTCAGATATTTCACGGTGTATGAATGGTGAGTGTTGGGAATGAATCCTACCAATATTATAAACGAGAAAGTTTGTATGGATGGATGTTTGTTACTCTTTCACATAAAAACTACTTAACGGATTTGGATGAAACTTTACAGTAATATAGCTGATATAACAGTATTCAGTAACAGTGTTATTACACATACGCGGGTGGAACCGCGGGCGTAAACTGATTATGGTAATAAAGTAGAAACTCATACAGCTAAAGTGATACCTTATAACTATGTAGAGGATCAGGTGTCGTGTTGTTCCTCCAAAACAAAGGGAGCTCCACCGACCAGGTGAAGTGATCATGCCTGGCAGGCCGCGGCGTAACCGTTGATATTGGGAGGTTGTATCGGTATATGCTAATCGCCGTGAGAATTTCTATATCGCGATACAGGATTAGTTACTTCGTAGTTCGGTGTGTCTTTGATAGAAGGCATTGTGGTATGTTTTCTTTGAGCAAGTTTGATAGGAGGTCTATTATACGAGGTGATAGCGATGGCATTGGTCGTGCATTTTTTTCTTAATTGTCAAAAAAATTCATATTAACATTCAAATTAGTAAATCATCGTCCAAAAATCGTCTTTACAAGAAATTAATTTTAAGAACGCGTGATAACATTTAAAATTTTGTTATACGTACCTAATATCTGTTAAATAATTCAATACAATATTTTAGCCATTACGTATTATAATAAATTCATGTGTATACTTTCAGGTCTTCCAATTGTTCTATCTAACGCCCATTTCATGGATACTGATCCGAAAATTTACGAAAGAATTGAAGGTCTTACACCAAATGAAAAGGAACATGGAAGCGAGTTTGTTATTGAAAAGGTAAAAGAATATTATTTTTTACGTGTAACAGTTTTTCTCTTACTTTTCTTCTTACTGTTTTTTGCGATTTTAAATGTCACACATAGTAGGTGACCATTGTAGTAGGTTTTTGAGATTTTTTTGTGGATGAGTCGATCATAAATATTATTGAAGTTTGATTAATTTTACAAATAGTACATATGAAACTGCACGATGTAAATGTAAACACATTTGTAAACTGGATTGCACGTTTGGTCTAGTGGCTTGAGAGGTCGCCATGCCGCTTTCTATAGCGCTAAGTGTTGTGGGTTTAAATCCCATACGAGACAACACTATATGTGATCTATAAATTGTTGTTCTGACTCTGTGTGTTTTTTGTGTCAGTTTCATGTATGTTTGTAAAGTCCCCCGCGACATATGATGTATATTTCTAATGCGGGAGTTGTCTTTTTAAAATAAACAAGTAATTAATTATAAAAAAAACCCGACTGACTGTGTATGTTTTTACCTTTTGTTTTTTTATTTTGATGTCTCCAGTGTCACTGTCATGACTAAGACGAATCAATTGACATCACTCACATAAAATCACGACAAGCCGTTTAGACTCTACGACGTGCAAAAAAAAAATACTTACCTACATACATACACTCGAAAAACATAAACTTCTCTCTTTCGCAGTCGGGTAAAAAAAACCTACAATTTGTGTTTCTGTATTAAACTATTACTAAACATACTTTGGTTTTTCACTTAAATATTTAATAGTATTAGCAGAATGCTGAAATTTCCATATCATTTACTTGATTGGTATATGATTATTATTTCCTAGCCAATTTTGGCCACGATGGCACTCTCTATTCCCTCACTCTCATAAACCTATGAGAGTGAGGGAATAACTATTCAGGAATTTCTTCACATACTTAATTGGCTATTCAGGAAGAAAAGAATATTGATTCTTCGGTGATCTATTCAGTGTCCTGGATATTTCATCAGTTTCCTCACCACTTTGTTTGCAGCTTAAATGGTTTCTTTCCATTCTTATTCATCTGGAACTTTTTCAGATGGTAGGCATCGTGATGAAGACAAAGTTTTCCGTCCAAGTCAACATCATGATGCGGGATGTGGGATTCAACTCAAAGGTCAACAAGTTCTCAGACATGGTCGTACCAGTTGGATATTTCAAAATTGTAAGATTAAATTTTTAACCATTTTGGATGGACAGAATAAGTTAGGTCAAAATTAAAACTGATTATGATGTCTGAATCTTTAATCAAATTCATTCTTTGAATAATTCAGATATCATTAACAATAGCAATCCTATCTCATGAATTGAAGTATATATCTCCGTGTTGTAATTTCATTAAAATCAGTGCAACGCTTTAGTACCTAACAGACGACAGACAGAGCTACTTTCGAATTTATAATATAGTATAGTTTAGTGAAAGACATAGAATTTTGATTATATCTTTCAGGTACAACCAAAACTAACAGCTGAAAATCTTCTATCTTTGCGGCTTATGTATATCTACGGTCCCTACTTTCTTCTCTCAACACAAATATTATTTACGGCAGCTGGTCTTCTGTTAATATCACATTCACTCAAACTTTTATATTATAACTGGATATACGGTAAAAGAAGAGGATTATTATTGAACGTAAAAGCCAAAGATACAAAGGAAGCAAGCGTCGAGCCTCTCATGAGATGATTATTTTTAATTTAGACTAATGCCATCTGTTGGCAATGGTTGTAACTAGTGTAAGAGTACCGTCTCTGAAATAAGTATTTATAATTTACAAAATAGACTCTAGCTGTATATTTTTTAGAGTTAAATGAATTGTAGCATTATTAAAGTTTCATACTATATTAAGTTATACCTATTAAGTTTACTCTGATTGTCAAACAAGGTATAGTTTTGAACATGGCTGTTTTGTATTACTCTATTTAGTGTTTTTAAAGTTTGTCAAACAAGGTATAGCTTTGAATATGGCTGGTTTGTATTACTCTATTTAGTGTTTTTAAAGTAAATTTTCTGCATTCATTTGATCAAGAATTTCCATAATGTTATTATAATCTCAATACAATACTGAATTAGCCAAACGTTATGGGACATAATATCATGAAACACCTCATTTGCCTATATTATTGCCAAGGTTTATAGTTCAGGCGAATTTACCTGAATATCAGTTGTTCACGGAGTGAAGCATCCGACCTTGAGGGTAAACTGAATTCGAAAGTTGAACCAGTTGTCAATACGTTAGTTTTAGCTGTCACATCAAGAAATATAAACATTACATAAAGTAATCGATGGAGATCGTTTTTTGTTTTTGCGAAAGACGGTCCCCATTTTATATCATCCACATTTTTCATATTTTTTATCACAATTCCATTACGACGAAGACTTGAAGACTCGAAGACTTAGAATTGAAGACTTTAAATACTTGACATTGGCAGAACTAGCTGATCTGGCTGTTTGCCATCTCATCAAAAGAAGAAAGTAATCGAAAACAGCGTTAGTGTTCAATTCTATGATCTGTCTATGACATACCCATACAGAGAATTGAATCAGTGTGATAATTATTAATTTATTGAAACTATAATCGTTCCATCAATATATTATTAAAAGGTAATCGAAAAAAAAACCGGGCCGTCTATGAGGACTGCCGATAGAAGTGAAGACTATATATGTACAGTTATAGACTCTTTGTATATACAAGATGGAATTTTGTATGGCTACCTGAAGTGAAAGTACTCCTAACATTGTAGATAGAAAATTTTACTCAAAGAAAAAATGCCTTTATTTTTGAAAAAAAAGAAAACTGCATTCAAAGATTTCTATAAATTCGTTGGTCACACCGAAAATCGAACCGATTTCGTCAACTACCCATAATATTCCACTGCTGGGCTCGGGTCTCCTTTCTGGAGAGTGTTAAGACCATACGTCCCCACGCTGGCCAAGTGCGGGTTGGGGACTGGCAATACTACGTTGTGACTATGTATCTTGCTCTTAGTTCTTTTTAAGCCGCCCAAAGGCCTCCAACTAAACTTCACGACTGTTATCCTATGATAACAAACGCGACCTCTGAATGTCGGAGACGCTCATGGTAACATGCCACCAGCGGTCACCCATCCTGGTACTGACTCGGTGATTGTTTCTCCCACCAGTGCAACTGTGCTATTAGTGCCTAAACCGACTAAAATCTATAAAATTACAACCTGTACTTTTATTGCATCTATCTTTAGGGTCAAGTATAAGATTGAAATCTCTCTAACAAACTTGATAAAAAATAAAATTATTTGATTTGAAGAATGAGCGCGGTCGTGCTACAGTTGTCTGTCAGATGGTGTATATATATCTCGGTCATGATTCCACTGGTGCGGTACTACTCTCTCAAAGAAGACCATCGTACCATTTGTGCTGTCGTGTGTGTCCAGGGACCCAATTATCCAGAAGGATTGCAATAGGCCACAATAATGTGGGTGCAACTGCATTGTTGCCTTGTCTGGATTCGCAAAGAATATGATAACCATTACTCTTGGATTCTGCCTATATTTTCCATCAGGCAGAGCATCACTTTGACTAGCTCATTTAAAGAAAAGGTGTAATACATTTTAGCTACTATTTTTTTAATTTAGACATCCTACAGTATTGTTTAAATCCACGCAGATTTAAACTATCGTTGTTTATGAGCTTCCAGTTGGTTTTTAAGTAGATTTAATGCAAATAAATTTAAACAACCGCCCCAAAGAGTAATATTTTTATTAGTATAATAAATTTAAGTTTATACATAAGTAAAAATAATTGCTATCAGTAAAGCGTTTGTGTGTCCTTTAACATCCCTAAGTCAACAAAATTTAATAATTAAACAACGGAATTTAACTTAAATATACTGAAACGGAAAAAGTATGACCGGCCGGTTAAATTGATCATACCAATTTACAAATTCCAAGGCACAGTGGCACCAAGGCAAGGAGCACAACTTTTTGAGCCTTCGCGGCGTATACGAACCAATGTATTATATTTATATACATAGATGTGTACGAGTACACGTGTGCAAAACAAAATACATAATTCATAAAACATTAATAACCCCTATTTCCTCCGCAATTCCACATGTATTCTTAAACATTTCCACCTTCACATAACCGTTATCACCGAATGATTCTCCCCATGAGTTTTTAAGTATATAATATGGTATCTCACTAGTACGGTCATATCCCACAACCTGGATCACATGGTTCAAATTTTTACCTCTACCGATACACGCCCTTTTTATAATACCTCCTAAATAATATTTCCAGTATTTGGCATTCACCGCAGCAGTCACAGGACCATGCATTACATCCCTCTGAATCTTCTCTTCAGATTCCAGAACTGACATATGTCTCTTACACCTGTACTCAAAACTTTTAAGTTGAATTCCTTTATATTTCTTACGCAACAGGCATTTCTCCTTCCTCAAGGTAAATGGGTACTGATCTGCTCTAAGGACGTTCTGGTGTTCATCACAAAGAAGAATAAGCGATGAGGGTATGTTCCCACCATTGCAACCATCATAGTTTTTATCTACCAAGCAGTCGAGAATTTCTTGAATGCTTAGATTGTTATTTGTTTTTCTTTTTATATTTGCCATAGCTTCCATTACACCAGCTATACTGACAGCCCAGCATGCTCTACAATGTTTCTGATCTGGCACCGGCCCTAGTACTCCTCTCTGCCTCCAGTCAATTCTGTCGTCTATTTTAGGCAGTGGCATGGAAGGATCGAGGCTAGCATGATTTGATGTCTCAAAACATGACCTGTTATATGATATACAATATTTACTCGTAGGTTTCATAAGTATCTTTTCTTCAAACTCTTGGGTTGACATATCAGAAAATTTTGTCAGTCCAAAAACTGCATCGGTTTCAAGAGCGTTGAGACGAGCTATTTCTGCTAAAGATGCCTGTAACATAATACTGGAATATAGATAAAGATTTTTTGGTCTGACTGAAGCGGTATGATAATTTTTAAATATTCATTTTAGTAGGTATGGTCAATCTATTTTAACTCGTTTATAAATAATCTTTCACATTTGTTTATTGAAGCATAACAACTAGCATAGTTTTATCCTGTTCTCTCCTTCTATTATGGGTCGATTAAAATGGACTTTTACATTGGCATAGGAAAGAGAATGACCAAAGATATAAATCATTGAAAAACGCACACAGAACAAATCTAGTTAAATGAAAAGCAGTATTTATTTAATAAAAGTACGTAGTTTTATACAATACAAGCTTTCACGCTTAGCATTTAATAAAAAGAAAATACCTCAAGTACATGTGTACAAAGTTTCATGATGATTGGTTAAGTAGTTTTCGCGTGAAAGCGTAACAAACTTTCACCTTTATAATATTAGTGTCACTGTCCGTCTGGTGACGGATTAGAGAATTCTTCTCCTTATTATCAAATCCTCCTTTCTAGGGAGAGGTCAATTTCATCATCATCATCATCATCAGCATAGGCCTCTCCAATTTCACGCCACTTAGTTCGATCTAAGGCTTCTCGCATCCAGCTCTTGCGCAAATCATCGCTGCATCTGGCCTGTGGACGTCCTACACTACGTTTGCCGAGACGCGGTCTCCACTCAAGAACTCGTTTACCCCAACGGTTATCGGTTCTTCTGTATTCGCCATTGATGTTGATAACGTGCCTTTTCCAGTGCAGCGTCTTAAACAAATCCTCCATTGCATTAGTGAACAATTTCGGGGATATAACGTCCCCTTGTCTCACTCCTCGATACAATGATACGGGTCTTGTATGCTGATCCAGTACTTGGACGGATAAAGTGGTGGCTTTGTAGAGACATCTCAACACTTGGATGTACCGCCAATCTACTTGGCAACGCTACAGAGACTCCAGAACAGACCAGATCTCGATCGAGTCAAAGGCCTTTTCATAGTCCACGAATGCTAGACACCGGGGCTGATTATACTCTTCGGTCTTCTGTATTATCTGCCGCACTGTGTGGATGTGGTCTATGGTGCCATATCCGCTCCGAAAACCAGCCTGCTCCGGTGGCTGGTATTTGTCGAGTCTTCGCGCAAGACGGTTCGTGATGACTCTTAAAAACAGCTTATAGACGTGGCTCAGGAGGGAAATGGGCCGATTGATCTTCAACATGGTTTTATTACCCTTTTTGAAGAACAGGACGACCACACTCCTACTACTCCTACTCCTAGTCCTCCCTTCGAACACGACAGCGTTGAAAAGCTTTTGGAGCGCCCTTAACACGGGTTTACCTCCAGCGTTTAACAGCTCTGTAGTAACGCCATCCTCTCCAGGGGCTTTTCCGTTTTTCAGCTATCTAAGAGCTATCTCGTTTTCATCAATGCTGACTTCTGGCAGATCTCCGGCGAAGTGGCGCGTTAATGTGGCTCGAGGGTCCTCATTTTCGGGATCAGGTCGAGATGCATGCAAAGCGTACAAATCGCCATAGAAGCTTTCTACTTCCGAAAGGACGGCCAGCTTGTAAGCAACGACTTCTCCGCTTGCTGTGGTCAGCTTCGTCAAATGGCTTCTTCCAAGAGATTTCACAAATACTTTTGATCCCGATTCTGCTCGATTGCTCTTTCATTCAAAAGAGTGTTTTAGCATCGGAGGTCGTGTCGTACACGCTTACTAATCTCTCGGCTTAGAGTCCGTTTGCCGATGAAGTGACTGGCGGGTTCTCACGTCTTTCCTTCATTAACCCTAGTGTCCTCTCTGAAAGTTTCGCTTCGTGTCTGTACGCTGCATTTGACAAAATCTCGTACCTTTATTCCTGAGGATTTGAACCACATTTTCAAGGTTCTGGTTAACGTCTCTTCCATGGCAACAAATCGGTTTTCCAGATCATCGCTGCACTGCACTGACTGGAATTTTTCAGGTCCCATATGGACTTGGAGCAGAGTTGGTCGGAGCCTGGATTTCATCATGCGGACACGTTCAGCCTTGAAGTTGACATTCAGAGATCCTCGGACTAGTCGGTGATCACTGGTGTCAAACCTATTGAGCACTGAGACGTCTCTGAATATGTGCTTCCTGTCCGTCATGATGAAATCGATCTCATTTTTGGTCATTGCGTCTGGGCTTTTCCACGTCCACTTTCTTTCCTTTGTCGCTTCTCGAAAAATGAGTTCATCAAAAACAGCCTCTCCCGCTCGAGAAAGTTGATGTGCCTTTGCCTCCTATGATTTTTGTACACTTTGGCGTTGAAGTCACCCATAATAACGTTGTAGTGGGCTTTAGTAGTGGAGTGGAGGGCCCTCGATATGTCATCGAACATATCTTCCACCTCATCCTCATCATCAGGTCGGTGCGTACACTTGTATTACCTTGAGGCTATACTTCTCGGTAAGCTTTAGAATGAGGTTCGCTACGCTGTTCGACACACTAGAAATTTCCACAACGGTGCCAGAAAGCGACTTGCTTACCAGAAACCCCACGCCACCTTGGGATTGTTGGTCTCCCTCGCAGAAGTACATCAGGTGGCCTGAGTGGAGGATTATGGTATCCTCCCCCTCTCTTCGGACTTCACATAACCTTAAGATGTGCCACCTAATCTTCCCAAGTTCCGCCGCAAGTTGTACCAGATGCGAGTCTAGCAGTAACGTGCAGCCGTTAAATGTTACCAGGGTCAGTCGTTTATGGTGGCCTCCCGGAATCCGGTGATTATTAGCAACCCTGTTAATGGTACTAATCCCACCCATATGCCCACCACAGTAATTTCCAGTACACTAGGACAACAGAAGTAACCCACAAACACAACCAGTTACGACACTCAGGAGTCCCAGAAAAAGGAGAGGCCTATGTCCAGCAGTTGACCACTTGTTACAGCAACTTGTTAATGATAAATAACTCGTTATTAAACTTACCTTAAAATTATTCAATCTTTCCGCATATTCCTGCGCAGAATATGTTTTATTGAATTCCTTCATATAATTGTGAAACGACTGCAATTCTAAATACGCAACATTTGAATCTGTTGTCAACAAACCACATTTAGGAGTGATTTTAAAAATAAATGTCACAAGAAATATAATAAATATTAATGTCAGTAAACACAATAGTCCTTTCGCAGACATGTTTGTACTCTAACTAAATATAGGTTAAAGCTGAAACATTTTCCTGTAATGTTATGTTACAAATAATTGTGTGTAAATTTAACCGCAAAAAGAGCTTCGGACATGTTTACCTTATCTACTGCTATTATAACACATAACTGGTTTTGTGATTCTTTTTCCGTAGGTAAAAATAAAGAATTCATGTTTAGTACACTTTTCAGTCGAACTCAATCTTTATTAACCGTAGGATGTTTAAAATTTACTTTCAAAATACCACTCCCGCATTAGGAATAAATCTTGTCTTGCGGGAGACTTTTCATACGCTACACCATACTAATTACCAAGCAACCAGACTGCTGATAAACTTTATACTTAGTCCGGCCGTAAATACTGCTATAATAAAAGTAAACAAAATAATACTTTGTGTTATTACTATTGTGGCGGAACGGGTAACATATTCCCCCAACACAATTCGAGGATCCTCCAATAAGGCAAGGTGATCATGCCTGGCGGGCCACTACCCGTCAACCGTTGTTGATGTTGGGAAGTTGTATATATGCTAATCGGCGCGAGAACTTCTATTGCGCGATGCAGGATTGGTAGCTTCTTCGTGCACTACGTTACTCCGTAGTTCAGTGTATCTTCGGTGGATGGCGTTGTCATATATTTATGTTGACGCTGTATGTGGGTGTCGCCACATCACTCCCCTCCAAGACCGGAGGTCGATATCTCGATGAGTCAGTTGTCTGTGCTCTGTTGTGGAGCTTGCCAGTACCGGGAGTGAGTAGTTCCAGTGAGTCGGAACTGAGGGCCGCAAGTTCCAGTGAGTCGGAACTGAATGACGCTAGTCCCAGTGAGTCAGGGCTGAAGTCCCCTGATCCCAGTGAGTCGGGATCGCATGCGGTGCGCGGTGCTGCGGTAAGGTCCCCAGTGAGTCGGGGCGGTTGCTGCGTAGTGGTTGGCTGCTGCATATACGGGAGAGAAATGCTCTGCTTACATGGACCGTAGTTGCAGTGTGCTGTGCCTAGACGCTGTAGGGGTAAACCAGGCTGGAGCGGTCGCTTCCTGCATGTGGCGTATCCCTGTTGAGGCCGAGGATGCTGGCTGGCTGANAGTCAGGGCTGAAGTCCCCTGATCCCAGTGAGTCGGGATCGCATGCGGTGCGCGGTGCTGCGGTAAGGTCCCCAGTGAGTCGGGGCGGTTGCTGCGTAGTGGTTGGCTGCTGCATATACGGGAGAGAAATGCTCTGCTTACATGGGCCGTAGTTGCAGTGTGCTGTGCCTAGACGCTGTAGGGGTAAACCAGGCTGGAGCGGTCGCTTCCTGCATGTGGCGTATCCCTGTTGAGGCCGAGGATGCTGGCTGGCTGAGATTTGCTGTGGGAGGGAATTTGATGGTGGCGCGGTGATGCTTTCTTTCTTTATTTCTAGTAGGACACCGGTTTCGTATATAATTTGCAGTATTTACTGCCTAACCGCTAAAACTTGGAGGGCTGCCAGACTGCTGCATCATGCATCGAGTCATTTTGATCAAAGTCCGATTTTTCCTCTCAGCTATGCCGTTCTGTTGAGGTGTATACGACGCACTTAATCCTTTGAATCCTTTCAATTCCTTTGAATTCCTTCTCTACATATGCCTTGTATTATTTGTTATTAAAGAATACAATGTACAATAAGGTGTGAAGTTTATTGATGATAAACCTCACACCAGCGAAACTTATCATCAATGACGATGACAAAATATTTTTTCTGGCCAAATGACTGTTGCCTCATGGGCACATCTGTATGTATTATCTCAAGCAAATCTTCTGTACGATTTCCGTTTCCTTTAGGGAATGGTTTACATGCTTGTTTTGACTAAAACATATCTCACATTCGGTCATTTATTCAGTGTCATCAAATGTCAAACCATATACTAAATTATTCTTTGCCATAGCTTTTAGGTCGCGTTCATTAACGTGTCCTAAACGCGCATGCCATATATTAATCGTTTTCTTCACCATATCTATATTAAAAGAATTCTACTGACCCATTCCTACTGGGTATAAATTACCTACACTGTCTGCTCTTATGTGGGTCTTTATCAACGACAAGAGCATCATTCTTTCTGAAATGAACTTCAAATCCGTAATCAGTCATTTTTGCTACTGAAAAAAGGCTTGTTCGTAAATCTGGCACGAAGAACACTTTTGAATGTTTACTTGACGTTCTTCACGTCCTTTTTTTACCTATGGAAACCACCTCGGGCCATCACCCCAGCGGGGTTTGCAGCGGGGTGGTGTGTCGAAATCTAACCGACTTAAACCACACTGCGCCTGAGACAGGAAGGATCCGGGAACCGCTTTCTTACGCCATCCGGACTCCTCCCAACGTTCTTCACGTCCTTTTCTTTCTTTTTTTTTACGTGTTGATACCCCCTCGGGCCTTCACCCCACCGGGGTTTGCGGCGACCGCGGTAAAACTGGTCTTGGCACCGGTCATGGAGCGTACGACGGCCGGTAGCGAGAGATCTCCTCCGATGACTGCAGTGAGGGCCCAGCGCTGCAGCGCCCAAGCGGGGCACACCGCCAGCGTGTGCTGGGCTGAGTCCTCACTGCAGTCGCAGTGGTAGCAGGTGGGACTCAATTCCCTCCGCGCGACTGAGTGTAGGTACTTCCCGAAGCAACCGTGCCCGGAAAGCACCTGCGTCGGTGACGTTCTTCACGTCCTGTATCAACCGAAAAAACAACTCTGCCCATACCGGTTTTATGTATACTCTCATGATTAGCCCAATTTAATTCATTATCCAGTCGTGTAAATCCTTGTATCATGTGCTTGTCGTTATACATGTGTCCAGTGCATCCACTATCAATACACCATAGAGGATTTCTTTGTTCAGCCATATTAACCTTCTTGGTTATACTCAACATCGTTGTATAATTTTGCCGCTCAATATTACAGCCTTCTACATGTTGTACTCTAAGTACCACATCTAATAAACGAGCAAAGCGCGCAAATTTGGATTAATGAAATGCCATTGAGAGGAGACCCGAGCCCAGCAGTGGGACATTATGGGTTGTTGATTGATTGATTGATTGAAATGCCATTTCATTACATGTATTTACTAAAAAAAAGTATATAATTATTTACATCTATGACAGTTGTTATTGGGAAGTCTGTACGCTCAGATACACTGATAACTTTTTTTTTTACGTGTGAAAAAATATTTAAATATTCTATCAGTCAATCTGCTTAGCTTAAAGCTAGGTGGCGTTGTGTGTGAAATGTCCGAAATATCTTGAATATCTTTATTATCATTAATGAAACAAAACCGGATGAAACATGAATAAGGCTTTTAAATTATCATACTGAGTGACGTTATACAAAGATATGTATAATTAAGCTTCAATCTGCATTCATCAGAGCAACCTTAATCTTTAAAAAAAATACCCAATTTATTTTTGTTTATTATTCTTAAATGGTGGCCTTCTATTATTATTTTAGCCACTAAAATTAATTAACATACCTCATATTCCGTTTATTGCGTATGTTCTAACATACATAATTTATGCTCACAGCCACGGTGATCTAGCGGTTAGCGGAAGCAAGTGCCAAACAAGAGGTCTTGGGTTCGATTCCCGCGTCGAACTGCTGTTGGGTCTTTCTTATCCGAAATTCTTAATGACAGCCCGGAGTATGGAACACGGCGTTATTTCCCACTCGTGACTCGCATAACACGTTAAGCCGTCGGTCCCGGTTGCTGTGAACATCTATGAGAGTTGTTATTGGGAAGATGATGGTAAAAACTCTAAATTAAGGCGACGTACGGCACATGCGCAACGTCGCCCCCTCGCAGCTGGCCTGTGAAGTGGATGGGCGGGAGGGGAAAACCCGTCCCGCCCATCCGAAGCCACACTCAGGGCGGCATGAGGCGCTGGTAGGCGCGCCTCCTCGGCCCGGTTCACCAGCGGCTGATCGGGTCCGAGTGGAGTTCGTCCTCCCGGGCCTTCTCCGCCGCCTCCTTCTGCGAGATGACTTCCTCGCAGAAGGTCGCGACGGCGGTAAAACTGCTCCTCCGATGGGTCCCGTGCTGCCGCCCTACCTACTCGAGGATGACCGGCTGGAGAGACTCCACGGTGGCGAAGCCAGCTCGTGGAGCCTCCAGCTGCGAAGACCAAAGAGCCATCGTGGTTCGACGGGCGGCTTCACGCCACTTGCGTACCACTTCAGGCGGAGGGTGAAAGCCACTCTCCGCCCAGAATTCAGCCACCCGTCGATAAACTTCGGCTAGCACTTCCGCCCCGAAATCCGACGGGGATGTTCCGGCCAAGGCGCACGCTGCCTCGGTCGACACCGTGCGGTATCCGCGTATGGCACTGACCGCCAATACCCTCTGAGGCCGCCAGAGGCGCGCCTTATTCTGGGTGGTTAGAGCCGACCCCCGCACCGGTGCGCGGTACACAGCGCCACCCAGATTGGGCAAAAGTCACCCTATGGCGGAGGCAGTGTTGACCAGCTTAGGAGCAAGCTGTCGAATACTTCATCTGGGCCCGAACCGGCACGAGGACCGAGTTGACCACTATGGAGGCGCCAGGGGGCGGCCCGTGACGTGGCCCATGGAAGAGCAGGGCCTCCGTCTTGTCCAGGGCCACCCGCAAGCCCAGCGCCTCGATGCGCCCGACCACCAGAGAGACTCCTCTGGTGGCCAGGCACGCCGCCTCCTGGAAGTTCGCCCCCCGGGCTGTGACCAACGTGTCATCAGCGTAACAGATTACGCCCAGCCCGGAGGGGAGACGTTCTCGAAGGACCTAGTCGTACCCCACGTTCCACAGGAGTGGTCCTAGGACAGACCCCTGCGGAACGCCGCACGACATGGGTCGCCGTCNGTTCGCCCCCCGGGCTGTGACCAACGTGTCATCAGCGTAACAGATTACGCCCAGCCCGGAGGGGAGACGTTCTCGAAGGACCTAGTCGTACCCCACGTTCCACAGGAGTGGTCCTAGGACAGACCCCTGCGGAACGCCGCACGACATGGGTCGCCGTCTCAAGGCGCCCTCTCGGTCCTCGTACACGACGGTACGCTCCTCCAGATAGTCTGCCACCAGCCGCCTCAGGTACTCTGGCACCCCGTGGTACTGGAGGGCTTCCCTGATGACAGCTGAATGGCAGACTATTAAAGGCGTTGGCGATGTCTAACGACACCGCCAACACCACGCCGCCACAGCTCACCACCTCTTCGGTCACGGCCCTCAGGCGCATCACGACGGTACGACTAGTTCAACCTTCGAGTTCGCCCTGAGGGTTGTGGAGGCCCGATGCCAACCGCTCCTTGGAAAAACTGATATTCAGGTAAAACCGGTTGAACTAGTTGCCGACCCCGAATAAGCCCAACTTTTCATTTTTGCGATTAACATAGTATCCGTTTGACGCTCTCGCCGCTTGCAGCGTCAAGCAATCCCTCCTTAATCCTCTGCATTTGCGTAGAGATATAGCCTCCTTGGCAGTCCTCTGTAGCCTTAACCATGGAAAATGTTCTAAAGAGCACTTTCAAATGACCCCCCTCTCCCTTCCTCCACAGTACAACACTTGCCGGTCTTGGAAGTCACAGCTTCAGAGCGATTGATATACGTTCTCGTACACATCGCTTCGATTGTTCCTCCCTGTGCCGAGCTGTCAAAACCTGGAACTCATTACCTGCGCGCGTGATTCCCTCCTACTATGATCCCGGGTCCTTTAAGCGGGGCGTGAAAAAGTATGTCCCCAGGCTGCCATAGTGATGGTCATCATGCTGTATTGTCCTTATTCGCATTGAGGATGGTGATCACCACTCTTGTATTCTGAGCTCAGATTCTCGAAGCTACTCAGCTCTAATGACTCTATTATGGCAGATAATATGTAAAAACAAAAATATCTTGGGAACAACAAAGGCTAGAAAGATGATGAAGGCGATTAAATCTAGAGACAATGTGGTTATCAATAATGTGTTCTCCTAGCCGATTACGGCCACGGCGGCCAGTCTCAACGGAGACCAGCCAACTACGCAGGAGATTTTATAGTGCACTAGTGTGTGCGCAAACACAGGTGCACTCTCTGTTCCCTCTCTCTCATAATCCGATGGGACGGTTAACCGACACGACCGGGGAAAATAAGGCGCAGGACCGACAGCTTTACGTGCTCTCTGAGGCATGGGGCCTCAGACCTCAACTTCCAAACTCCGAGCTGTTATTAAGTATTTATATAATTAGAAAAACTCAATAACACTTTTGGCCCGACCCGGGATTTGAGCCCGAGACCTCTTGATTGGCAGTCGCATATTTCAACCGCTAGACCAACGAGGCAGATGTCATCAATAATACAAATAAACTAAAACATTTCATAAATTTTGTATTTCAATTTTGGAAAACAAAATACTGGAAATTTTAAAAATACCTGTAATAAAATAAACTACATGACCGTCTAAATAGTATTATTTTTAAAACAATAGATGTTCTAGAACTGCTCTCATGTATTTACGTCAGTACTCATTATTATATGCTATATAACCTTAATATATTATATAGATACTTAGATTATAGCTATAAATTCGCTGGATCGTTATAGCATTAGCAAGTATTAACTAATTAGAGAAACACTTCATTCTTGGTGATAGAAGCAAAAACAAAAGCGCAGATATCGGTGGGTCACGTATCACATTGTAGCCTGATGAGTTTAATCATACATCAACAACAGTGGACAGTCCACTGCTGCACATAGGCCTCTCCATAGAAAGAAGTCTTTGGCATACTCTGCTACCTACTAAACACACATCGTAAGGGTAGCAAACTACGTAAGCGTACTTTGCTGCCCTTACGATTACCAAGGAATGAAAAGGTGTAATAAAACTTCGTATTCTTAATCCGTCACCAAATGGATGAGCGACTAGGAACTGGGACTAAGACAAGGGACAGTAAAAGGTGCTGCGCAAACGTGTCGCTCGTTGCTACTACTGGTTACTGGTAACCGTATAAGCTGTGTCCGGTGGCGGCAATCAGACAGTCACCGGTCGCTACTCCTGGCGTGGATGTGGACGTCGTGGATGACTTAATTTTAATTAGGCTATTAATGGCAATTATTTTAAATTAAGGGACCAACAAGTTTTGTTCGAAACGACTAGATTATTCCATTCCAATTAGTGAAAAAGTAATGTATCTAATTAGATCGGGGAACATTTAATTGACGAAATAAGAAAACTCTCGAAAGGTACAAATGTCAAATAGCGTCATATTATTACTTTTGTAAACAACTTTAATAATAATTATATTAAAATTACTAATATTAATTCATTAGAGATGAAAACATCTATAGAGTTAATATTAATATTAATTCTATAGATGTTTTCATCTCTAATGTTTTAATTCTTATATCTTAAAAATGACTTAGAATTATTGTAAAACTATGTGTGATTGTGAAGCATGAAAGTGCATTTGGCATACATTGGTATATAATAAAATTTCAAAAGTAACTCCACCTTTTTATTTGTTTTAAGTTCAAACATCTATAGAATTAATATTAATATTAATTCTATAGATGTTTTCATCTCTAATGTTTTAATTCTTATATCTTAAAAATGACTTAGAATTATTGTAAAACTATGTGTGATTGTGAAGCATGAAAGTGCATTTGGCATACATTGGTATATAATAAAATTTCAAAAGTAGCTCCACCTTTTTATTTGTTTTAAGTTCCGTCACATGTATCATTTTAAATGTTTCGATTTTTCATCAATAAATGAAGTACGTAGTGTGTGCTGAATAAAAGATCAAATAAGTTTACTACAAAACATGAGACATCGAAGGTCACGAGACATAAGTCATTAGAACAGCGTAAAACAATTTATATACAGCCTAGTTGTTACTGATCCAAAAGTCGAGACTTGTGTTATGAACACAATGGTTTCATCGGTGTCTAGGTGTAATTTATCTATGATGTGTGTGTAGTTGGTCATCTGTAAACATGTTTATCAGCAGCATGCTGTGGATATCATAGTACAAACTCAGCCTAGCTTGGAACTAGACAGCTTAGTGTGAAATAAGCGAGATTATTAACCAGCTATTATATACTATATAGACAATGCAACAAACATGCTCAAAAAGTACTTGCTGAAGCTATTTATAATGTGTGTTCTATGGTATAATATATATGTATGTGGACCATGCACTACAATAATGAGAACTGAAACTAAAATATGAGTTTATTTCCCATAAACGTAAAGAATAACAGCATGGCAAGGAGAATGATCACAGGATTTTGTAAAAGCGCATGAGGACAGTGTGGTACACTGGTATAGTACTCCAAAAATGTTTGTTTAGTATATAGTATTAGCGCATCATAACATCCCTTTTCTTTAGAAACATTGATAATAGAAAGGTTCACGAAAGTACGAAGGTAAAGTATTGGCTAAGTCTGTAGGTTATCTTCTGTGACAATCCATTTCTTCAACTTCTACTTCTTCTTTTGGTGAGATGGCAACCAGCCGGATCAGCTATTTCTGCCAATGTCAAGTATTAAACGTCTTAAATTCTAAGTCTTTGAGTCCTCAAGTCTTCGTCTTGATGAAATTAATGATAAAAATGATAATATGAATAACATGAAATGGGGACCGTCTTTCGAAAAAACAAAATACGATCTCCCGATTGCACCTTCATTACAGATTAAATGAAGATTTATGTGAATTTAAAACTAATACATCGTTTGAATGCACATAGCTAAAAATCTGGTAATTAAAACTGCAATTGTTGGTGATAAAATAACCTTATTAATACAACAAGAAGCGTAACCATGAGAAATGATAGGTGGTAAAATAGTCGAATACAGAGCTACCATTGTCCTTTGAAACACTGACTAAATTTGAGCTATTCAAACGCCGCCCTTTTGCGCGCGCTTTTGACACGACCAATGACTTGAATTCAGTGTTTCAGTTACTTTATACTTATTTAATTTAAAAAAATACCTTCTGAGTATATTGTAAAGACAATTAAGAATCTAGAAGAAATATTTAAGACACATAAAATTTTTATGCATATTCCCTATTACTGTAAGTGAATTAAACTTGAGCTGTATTTCTCAGATTGCTGTAGCAGAATGTTAACAAACCTATATTCTTTTCGAAACTTCGTAACCCTTCACCATTAAAGGAATATGTTACATGTATGCAGATGTATGCAAAAAACTTTGTCGTAGAAAGCAATTGGTCGTCCAAGAATACCCGGACTCAGTGACAAAAAGTGTTAAATTTCGTTTGATAGTAATATAAAACCACGATTAAAACAATAGTAAATTAAAAGGTAAACAGCAAACCAACTCTAGTTTATAAAATGAATTATATTTGGACTACGAAAATGCTGTCAAACTACAAAATAAACTTGTTTTATACTAAAACTATTCGAGTTAATATGGTAGAAATATTTTATTTTTGCGTGTTAGAGTTTCATGGATTTGAGAAATAAACCTTTGTGACGTGTAAAACTGTAGACTTTATTAAAACACTATTGAAATAACAATATCTCTTAGGATAACAGTCCTTAATTGTCACCGAGGTCGTTAGGTTAATTACTGATATCACTTCGACGTTTATTGTACTTTAGCCCTGATATGTATCGATGAAAGGTTAATTATTCCGTATGCGCTGTTCGAGTTTTTTTTTATAAGATTGCTGTTTTGCCAGCAGTTATGTCAACTATCGCGGTAGAGAGTAGCCTTTGTCCAAATTCAGTGAAATCGATGCAGTAGTTTAGCCGTGAAATCGTAACAGACAGACAGTTACTTTCAAATTTATAGTCTTAAGAATGTGGATTTAACTTGAAAAATACCTATATAATATGTGCACAACATAGTTACTATGACTGTCCAAAGGAAACAATTCTAAAACTCTCTTTGTTTTTCAATTTTTTCTGAACTTGACGGGGCTACTGCCGTGCCCCCAGTTAATGAACATACACAATAGGCTACTGTCCGAGTCAGTACGATTCGAACTTAATAATTGGCAGCGCTCTTCCACTCACAGTGATATATCATTTGACACTGAATACAGACAATTAGTTATATTCAATATTAGTTTCTCTTAGTTTAAGACTCTATTTCATATTTTTATTATTCAATGTGTTCTGTGGTGTTTTTTATTAGAGAATTCACTACTTCATAAGGTAATTTTATTTTTGATTTTTTGGTTTACTGGCAGGTAATATTTTAATAGTTTTAGTAATGAATTACTTGCATTCTACAAACCACATGTCTAAGTTATTTTGTGGAATCCTCGTACTAGTTGTTTCTATGATAGAAAGATTATTTTTACTTTTATTTTTATCCGCATTGGGACAGACTCTCCTAAGTTTTGATCATACGGCCATGTGGGAGATTGCTACATGGGATTGCTATAATTTTAACACTTTTATATTAGCATCACCTGTATGTTTGTGTGTTTTGTGACCGACTTTAGCATATTTTCATTAAATAAGATGATATAGTTTAAAAAACTAGAGTGAACTCAACACAAGTTGAGTGTTTAGCAACCTTGTCTTCCTTTCATATAAAAGTTCTCGCGTCTGGTCTGAAGCTGTCATTCCTAAACTATGATAGCCTTATTAATGAATATCCTAAAGATCTTTCTTTTATCATTGCTGCCTCGGTAGCGCAGTCGCGTACGCCACCACTGCGCCACCGAGGCAGTTTTCGATTTATTCGGAAACAAATAGGTCTAGTTAACGGCAAAAAGCTTGCAACGTTCTTTTATTTAAAATTAAATATGGGCATTAAAATACGCCTTTGGGATAAAATACGACAATACATGTGATGCATACAATACATAATTTTTGACTTACAAACATACAAAGAAAACCATCGTTCGCAGTCGAACAATATCCGAAAACAAATCAACTATTGATTTGTTTTCGAATATTGTTCATACAAAGGAACGTCGAGCCGTGTTTAGGATAAAATTCGTTATAATGGTAAATCGTCCGGCCATTGGCTGACAAAACAAGATGCCATAGCAAACAACCTGTGCTTTCTATAGCGACAGCATGTGGTATCATTTTATATTACACTTATCCTTAACTAGGTAATCTGCGTAACTGCGTCTCTAAAGACGTCACGTTTAATCCATTTTTTTTCTTCAAACATTTCTTGAGCAAATTATTCAAATATTTCAAGATGAAATTTAGTTAAATCGGTCGGTCGGATCGATATCGTCGGACACGTAAAACGTTTATACCTATAAGTACTCAAGTTAACTTTGGTGTTTTAATTATTTTTTTCGAAAATACCTCACTGATTGAATTGGTATTCTGATGAAAACCGCAATGAAATATCTACATTGCTTAGCCAAGTTAGGAGATAACAGAGTTAACAATAGACATTTAAATATAAGCAATTTTGTTTAAAACATCACAAACACTATCTTTGACAACACGTGAAAGAATCCTTAATACCGTTGGTAAATATAAAGAATGTATTATTTAAATAAGTAATATTCGTTAAGGTTCCATAGGGTACCCCTCAAGACCTAAGAGTTCCGAGGTGTATCTCCTGGTCGACGGACCAGTAAACCAAATATCCCGATTAGCTCACCACCGTGGGACCAAAACACTGGTAAAAAGTGCACATCATCAACAACCCATAATGTACCACCGCTAGGCTTGGGTCTCCTCTCAGGAGAGGGTTAAGGCCATACGTCCCCACGTTGGCCAAGTGCAGGCTGGGGACTGGCAAGACTCCGTTGTGGCTACGTAATCTTGCCGTTGGATGTTTTTAAGCCGTCCAAAGACCTCCAACTAAGCTTCACGACTGTCCTCCTATCCTATGTTAACAACCGGGACCGACTGCTTAACGTGACCTCCGAATCATGGAAACGCTCATGGTTATATACTACCAGCGGTCACCCATCCAGGTACTGACCGCGTTGTCGTTGCGTACCCACATGTGTGCACTTAAAAGTGCACATGTAACATGTATACTCTGCCAACACCTTTGGGCTAAACGGCGTGATTTTACGTACATATGTATGTATTGTAATATTGTTAAACAAAATAAGTGACAAGATCGTGTTACCTCCAGCAAAAACCATTTGATTACAAGTTCTATTGATCTCTACGGAGTCACAATATAAACTTAATGACCTTAAAGTTTGGATAGGGAAAAATATAACTTAAAGACAAGGCCTTTAAGTTTGATTTTAAAATGACAACTATTAACAAGAGGTAGTAACGTAGCTTATCGGAGCGCCGAAGTCCTCACTAAAACAAAAGAAACAGCCCAAACACGTACCTATGCCCATGGTCCTACTCCATCACCCGAACAGTTCCTTGGTATCGTGTTATTGTATAATCATGGCAGATACATATGTACGTTAAATTTAAATGAACTAAGACGTCAGAAAAAGGCGCTAATTTATATTACAAGATTCGACAAACACACGTTAAAAAAATATACTAATAAATAAATTCTTCTGCATATTTTCAAGACGTATTGCATAATATTAAAATAGTATTAGTTACTATTATGCAATACGTTGATTTGTTAAACAAATTGTTGCTGGCAGTATTTTCGAACCGGTACGAGATCTCCCGTCTCGAACTGTATAACTGGATGTGCAGACGTGTGTTCTTATAGCAAATTAAATACATTAAAATTACTAAAACTATTGTATTGTGAATAGTGGAGAGTGTACATTGAAAAGTGAGTAAAAATATGATTATTAGTGAAATATGAAGTGTTAATATGAAAAATACGGAATTTTCGTTCAGAAACGGACTCAAGTGTAGATAGAGTTGCAAGATGGCCGGGAAATCCGGGACTGTCCCGGAATTTTGTGTCTTATCCTGTGTCCAATAATTAGACCTCATTGTCTCGGATCTAGAAAACCGACAAGCTTTGTAACAACATAAACTAACAACGAATGACACGGCTGGCCTGTCTGTAAGTGAGGGGAATGCTTCCCGAATTTTCCACGATATTGAATATAGGTAGTTCAAATGTCTAAAAACTGTATGTGAGTCGCTGCCGTAATAATATGCCCACAAATTTTACTAAGTTAAAGAATGTAGCTTCTTTAGTTTTTTCAATTCTAACAAGAAATGCCTTTCGCGAAAGAGTTTTTAGCCAAGCGAAACCGAATGTCCAAGAATTTAATCAAGCACAAACTGCAGACTCCTATTAATTTCGGCGTATTTTGCTCAAAAATTTTAACAGGTTTGTAACTAGCTTTGACTAAGAAAAAGTAATAAAAATGGCAAAATTGAGTGATAAACAAGATATTTTTAGTATGGTCACGACCGAGCGACCCGACACCATTGTCCTTTTTTTATGAATTTTCTCTGATTTGGTCAGGCAACCCTACTCAGGTGGCCTAGTTTAGTTTATTCTTAGTATCACACTATAACAAAAATAAAAAAGAATTCGACTCCACTACTCCCGTGTACACAACGCGTAAGTGACGCGATATTTACAGCACTTACGTCATTTTTCTCGGTAACTTGAAGTCTACTATTGAATGAAACGGTTAGCGCAATGTTGTTTAGATGTCATTACAAATTGCTTTGTGAAACGAACACGATCAGAGTTTAGCAAGTATTTTGTACGTTCCACCTCAGTGCTTAAACCACTGAACAGATTTTAATGAATGAGGTGCTAATAAATTTGTAATAACAGCCAGAATATCATAGGCTATATATAATTTTATATATATATTTTTTAATGTTAAGTTTTGAAGTAGTCGGGTTACAGTTTTATTATATTTTTATAGTTAGTTCGTTAATATTACACCCTACTTACTCGTTATCATACTGTATTTCTCCTGAAAATAGACAGTCTCGGAGGCGCAGTGGTAGCATATGCAACTGCTGTGCTTGAGGTATCGGGTTCGATTCCCGGGTCGGACCAAAATGTTTGCATGATCTGCAAATAATATGTTTCGGAGTTCGGGTGTTTTCTATGTATAATATGTATGTGTTTACAAAAAAAAAGTATAAATGTATTTATATCACTTGTCTAGTACCCATAATACAAGCTCAGCTCGGTTTGGGACTAGATGGCCTTGTATAATCAATGTCCAAATACATATATTTATTTATTTATTTACATTTATTTATTGTGGCATTGCCTGCATACGCAACGAGTATGATGATCATCACTCTTGGATACTGCTCACGCTTTCCACCAGGCAGAGTAGAGTCACTTTGGCAGACTCATACTTACAAAAAAATATAACATTGAAACAAACTCAAAAATTATACATATATAACTACAGAGTTTTTAAAGTTAATTGTTATTACGTCGATAAGTTAGTTTAAACAAATCTAGTTCATTATGTAGAAATAATTGCATTTTTAACGTAAAAAATTACCAATTAATTTATATTCGTATTTAAATGACTGTCTATTAATTATTCATTAATTCGTATACAGAAATACTCATACATATGTATAAAATATATATCAAAAATGAATGTTTGACTAAAGGTCCTTTATAGAATCGTACACTATGCATTTGATTATGTCATGACATTGAGCAAAGTGTTGAGCCCACAAATGTTTCTGAGTCTGTCTGACCTTTGAGCTTTGCTCAACGATTCCAGCGGTTGTTGTTATACCGCAGGTAACACCCGAGCCCCACTCAGCTAAAATATTATAAAATTAGCAATTAAATCCTTGATTTGTCTTGCTAAATCAGACCTTTTAAACGAACTGGCTCGGAAACTACGACCTCACAAAAGAGTAATTTTTACCACGCCTTTTAAAGAACATTAAACAATTTTTTCGTCGCTTTCTTCATGTCTGAAAGGGAGGGAGGGAAGGGCAAAGGGCAGTTGTAAAAGACAGTATCTTCTAATGGTTTATAATTTGTTTGTAATTTTGTTAAAAACACAATAACATCCTGATTCCACAGTAAAAAATCATCGATAAACAATGGTCTCTATAAAAGTAATATATAATTATATTTAGTAAGAAATATTTAAAATATTAACATCTGGTTCCATTAATGACCACCAAAAGTTACATGACAAGAAAATGTTTAAAAATCTATAATCAAATTACGTACAAACTTTTGATATGACTTATGAGAGCTACATCACCTGGGCCATTACTACAAATATAGACACAATGCATTATAATCGGTTCAGTATTACTACTGTGGAACATACAAACATATATGGACTGTCAAACTGTTACCTTTCCTGTTGCCTTCGACGTAGTCAGATAAAAAAGTTGTTTTTTTTATGGAATAGAGGGCAAACAAGCAGACGTATTGCTGGAGGGTAATTGATTACCGTCGGCCATGGACACCCGCAACACCAGGGATCGGCCTTTGTGGGACGGGCGGGGAAGATGGGGGAGGGGTTTAAGTAGGGGCCCCAGGTATCCTCATTCACTCGGTGAAACACAGCGCAAGCACTATTTCCAACCGGTTTTCTGTGAGGCCGTGGTATCACTCCGGTTGAGCCGGCCCTTTCATGCCGAAGAGTGGCTCTCCCACGATGTCTGTGGTGTATATTTTAGTGCGAGGGTCCATGTGCAGCTGTAGATACTTAAAATTTCCCCCTTTATATAATAATAACAATAATATTTTAATAAAAATATATCGGACATCTAACACAAAAGCCATCTATTTTATTTATTTATTTTTATCTTCATTGCATACTCAATACAAAACAATACAAAAAATGAGTTACAAAATATATAAATTTAACAATTGGCGGCCTTATCGCTCACGGCGATCTCTTCCAGCCAAACAACAAAATTTTTGGTTGTAGTTCAAAAACAAGCAAATATTGTGCTATGGGTACGAAACAACTAACATAAACGCCTATATACTTTTTTTGTAAATAGATACATATACATAGAAAACACTTAAACTCCGGGACAAATATTTTCTTTGCAAATTATATAAACATTTGATCCGATCCGGGAATCGAAACACATCGTTCAAGGAGATTAATTTCAGTGATACCAAGAAAATTTTCAGGTTTTTACCATAATAAAATATATACTTTGGCATATCATTGATCGCGTCAAGGCCACAGTGACATCACTTCAGTTACACTGGTGTTTGCATTTTACTACATCGACAAAATTTGAATAACACAGCGCTAACGAAGTTACAAGGTGCAAGTCGTTCACTGTTAAATTAGAGCTACCATCTTCAGATCAAGTCAAAAAATTGAACAAAATGCGAAGGCAGTTATAATTATTCTGTCTCTTCACTTTTATTTGAAGTTTCATTGAAGGATTTGCCAATTTAGTTGTATATTGTGCGGAAAAATAAAACTGTAACTGTTACCGAAACTTGTGGTTGTAGTTTATACATTTTCGTAAGTGATTTTCTCTTTTGATGCGAAAGTGTCAGGACACGCGCTGTCAAGGACACTGTCGGCGCTGCAGACCGATTTATATCTAAAAAAATCCCCGCTGGATATAAAACTAGCTGTCGACAAAGTAAATATGTAAGTAAAGCTATTCGCTTTAACAAGTCATAGAATATATAAATGTTCGGTAATATCTTTCATTTTAGTTTATGAGAACAAGTAATGAACTATTTTATCCATGGATAAAGGGCGTGCCAAAGAAATATATATGAATACTCTCGAAAAATATAACCCTCCTTCTTTCACATTTGGGTAAAAAATAAGTGTATTAAAACAATGAAAACAAAGTTATAATTGGTGTTTTGTTTAGAATTCTTACCAAACCAGGTTTTTTTACAAAAAACATTGTTTATTTTTCATACACATAATAAATATATATGGAATAGATAAATAAAGTGTTCAACAGACAATGTTATGGCCTGAGTGAAATCGAACTAGTGCCTTCGTTAGTTAGTGTTAGGTTAGTGTTCCTCTATGGTAACCATAGAGGAACACTAACCATTTGAAAAACAAAGTTAAGTACCTTTCGTTTATTAAAGATTTCCATAAAAAGTACGATCGTAGAAAAATTTTCATAACCAAAAATTTTTTGTGAATTTTTTAATAACCTACAAAACTGTGTCATTGATTAGGCAATAAGGTTATTGTTATGCAATCTGTTTCGAGTTTGTGAAAAAAGGGCAAAGCGATTTGGCTTAGACATTTGTACGTAGTTTTACACGTAATGTTAGACTTCTAACCTATCATTATAATACTGAGGATTAAACAAACTTTTCCGCTCACGTGCATAAGTCCACAGAATAAATAAAGAGTTTTAAACATTCAGATTTTGTCAAATAGTAGTCGTATATACGTCATATAGGAGTTCATTGAACCTGACAGTATAGTAATTAGATTGAAAATTTGGATATAGGCATATTATTATAAGTATGTCTATTGATAGATTAAGAACACGCAGTGTTCTTCTTCCCCTATTTATGCCGTGAGTGTCGTAACTTTTTGAAGTGAAAACTTCTTTAGCCGCGTTGAGTTGTTTTGGTTGGAGAAAATCTTATGAGTTCGCGTCAACGCGTCACCGCGTCACCGACGTACTGACGTCACAATAGTTTTTTGGCCACGTTGAGCACTTTATGGTAGAGGAACATGTTATTGGTTCGTGTCACCGACATGCTAATGTTTGATGTTGATCTGTAATTTAAAAATTATAAAATTTCCAAACTTACACATTGATTTTATAAAAACGTTTTGAGATACAAGTTTTCATTTCTATCGGCAGCCCTTATGACTGGCAATACTTTTTTGTTTGTAAGGCCCTTCCAAAATGACTCTGCTCTGCTTCATAGAAAGCATAAGCAGAATCCAAGAGTGGTGGTCAACATACTCATTGCGAATGCAGACCATGCAGATTGGTGACCCACAACATGGCGGCTTAGCCCGCCATTGTCTGCGAGACCGGGTGATACGAAAAAAATCGGATAACATTTTGACCTGCAGTCGATGCGTGTTACGATTTCGAGAAGCTGCCTCATTTAACGTCCTCCACATTTGGTTTATCCCGCAACAGCGATATGTACTTACGTTCCAGAGTTATAGCCTCAACCCGGTCCCGAGACCGGCGTCAACAATAACGTAAGTAAATTATTCAAAGATGAATTTGCATACATTTCTTAAGCCTCGTTAAAATCGCAACAGTAAATGTTATATTTAGTCTTATTTTATTACAGTATTATTTAGTAATTTAATATCTTAGCCCGTTAATTATTTGATTATGAAATAATAAATGTTTGCAATTGTTTCAGAATGTCTTACAAAAATGAACAAGATCGTTTCGTAGGGTTTCGTGCAGCCATACCTTCTGATGAAGATCTGTCACAAATATCATCGGTATTTGAAGCTGGGAGCAATAGAGCTCCTGAAAATATAGTATCAGTACGAATTCAGATTGCGAAGAGGATTTGAGTGACTAAGAATCTTCAGATGATAATAATTTCTATTTTAGATGGGCAATGATAATTGTACTAAATGGAGTAACGAACCCCATCGCTAATCATTTGTGCTGGAAGCCACAATATTATAAAATACCACGATAGACACGGGCTATTACCCTCTTGGCATTTGGAGAAACTTTTTTGATTCACCGGTGATGTTGATCACAGACACTTCGATTGACCCGAATCTGTTGGTTGTTAGTGACTGCAAGGTGACGAATAGAAAATCCAAAAATGTTTTGTCACAAATGCAAGAAGTATCTGTGCCTTGAGCACGTAGAGCTTAATTGCAATATTTATTTTAAGATACAAGAATGGTAATTTCCAAGGAGATATTTTTAATTATTTTGTTAAAAGAATACTCATCTTTGTTTATTTTTTAAGAGTTCCTAATGTCATTATACTGAAAAAGGCTAATTTAACCCATTATCATTTAATGTTGTTATTTACTTTTAATTTTATAGAACATATGAATAAAAACATGTTGATTTTTAGTATCCTAAGTATGACTGTATAATGATAAATAACAAGTTTTGATTAAGCAAATAATTGTGCTTTTTAGCCGTATACATAATTAAGTAAAATTAAAACTAAATTAAATCTTTTAAATATTTTTTATCAATGTCTTAAAAGGCTGGTCCGTGAGACGAACGTCACCAATGATGTAAGTCAAATTGACGTCACCAACGGTGAGTTAGTGATGCTTATGCATCATTGGGCCTCAGGTCTTACACTCACCAACAAAACACGACAGCAATAACGCTGTTATTTTACGTTGACCTTCTATGCGAGGGTAGTACCACCCTTGTCGAGCCGGCCCGACCGTGCTGAAATCAGTTTGGCTCTACCACCTTGGCGTCGCTCTACTACCTTGGAGATGCGACTATAGGACGACGCTGGACAACATCACTGCATAGAGAAAGAAATCTTGAAGCAAACCATGTACCAACCATTCAGGTGGTATTGTATCCCATCACCTACTTTTAAAAGAGAGGCATATGACCAGTTGTCAACTGTTAGAGGCTGTTTACGATTGATGAGGTTAAAAGTTAAGTTAGTAATCATGAGTGATAAGTACAATCATATGTTCTATTAACGGTCACGTTCACTTATTTGTAACTCTGTTGCTACTATTAGCTTTAAATATAACTGGTTTACAAAATTAGCATCAGGTAAAATGTTTTTGATGGTCAAATATAAGGTTAATTTTTACACTTTTTTCAATCCCCAACCCGCACTCGGTCAGCGTGGGGACGTATGGCCTTAGCCCTCTCTTGAGAGGAGACCCGAGCCCAGCAGTGGGACGTTATGGGTTGTTGATGATTACACTTTTTTATGATTGGGCCTACCAAGTTGACTCTACTCTGCCTGATGGAAATCTTGAGCAGAATCCAAGAGTGTTAGTCACCATACTTATTGCGAATGCAGATTATGTAACAATGCCCACTTTGGCGGCCTATGGAAATGATTCTGTATCGAGGTCTCCCACTCACCAACGAAACACAAGGTTTTGACGATTTTTTAATGCCATAAGTAATAACTGTGGTAAATGTTATGTGGATTTCCATTTATTATAATTTAACATGAAGTAGGTGCAGTAACCGCCTGCCCTGTATGTCCTATGTCTGTTGTTATTGTACTTAAAAGCATTTTTTAAATATTTTTTTTGATTTTATGGATGATGTTATCTTATAGAAGTCATCTTTTAAATAACTATTGGAATATGGAAGTGTTTTTTCTAAGTATCAGTACCTATAATTTAAATTAAACCTACTTAAAAATTTATTTAATTTTTACTTTTAAATAAATCTGTTTTTTTCCATGACTATACTTATAACTTCAGTTATTAATTACGTACTATCATTATAAAATATGGTTCAATAGTTTCTTGAAGTCCTTTGTTACTTGTTTGAGACGTATTTTTCTCTTTCACCATTATGAAATAAATTCTATTATTTTATTTTATTTGACAAATTCATGCACACATGTACAACGGCGGGCTTAATGCCCAAGGCAATATCTACCAACCAACCTTTATTTTACTTAAGAGTGTTGTAACTGTACTCAACCGAATACAGTTACATTTGGTTGATTGACTTTTGTATTATCACTTATACAGAAATTACTTTAAAAAATCTCAACTAAGTCACTAGCCTCCATGGTGTTTCGGTGACGCAATTTCCACTGACACTTTTTGGCAAATATAATCACACTATCCGCGTAATACTTTTCAATACATTTGAAGAGTATCACGATTAAATGAAATAACAAAGCGGACCCCTTTATTTTCTCAGGTTCGTCGATTGACATTCAGGAATATGGCTGTAATCAATTGAGTGTAATGACTTCCTGTCAACAGTGACAGTCTATTACCATCGGGGACCAATGTTTGCTATAATTACTCTATCATAATTAAAAGATGGCGGTGTTTCCCGCCCGTGTTTCGGAGAGCACGATAAGCCGTCGGTCTCAGTTGTCATGAACATGTATGGCAATCGTTGTTTGGAATTTAGCGCCCTCAAATATACTGACAACTAGTTCAAATTTCGAATTTAGTTCAACATCAGGGTTGCGGAGGTAATATGTCAGTCGCTCCGTGTAAAAACTGATTTTCAGGTAAAACCGGTTGAACTAGTAGTCGACCCAAAATAATCTTGGGTGTAGTAAAAAAAGGCTAGGAAGATGAAGGTACTAGTTGACCAATTTCGTTTGCGTCTCTTTTCAGTCATGCTAGGTTTCTATTGTTCTCGGTGTAATGCTAACTATCTTAGGTACACCAGCAAAACACATATTTAAAAACTAATCAGAAAAATTAGGAGTTCATCCTGAGGAACAATGTGACAAGAGAATTATATAATAGAAAATTTCAACAAAAATAAAAATATACTCCAAAAACTGCACCCAATTGAAATGGGTCCTAACAATAAGCACCAGCTTTCAAATTAAAAAAAAAACATCGATATAGGTTGGCGTGATATTCAGTTATTCATCAATTTGTCGCGTACATTGGACAAAATGAATTAAAACCATACGAAAAGTTTCAGTTAGTCAATCGGTTTTTAAATAAAAAAATAATACTCAAAATCGGTTTACCTAGCCGATAATTCTGAGGTAACAAACTTAAAAATGTATAGTCGAGGTCAGTTAAAAATAAATCATTGTTATATTTCCTGTACACTTGAAAAATCTAGAAAGAATAATAAACTTAAAATTTCGAGTTTAGTGAAATGAAATGTTTAACAGACAGTTAAGAAGTAAAGTAAATTGCTTACTTTGTATTGTATTTATCAAAATTTAGATCAAGAAAATATAACTAAGCTTACTTTTATTACACCACTATGGAAAAAACATATTACACATATAACATATAACATTAACATATCACATTTAGTATTTTCCTACATGTTAAGTCCATCTGTTGTAATTCCTGTGATAATGCAGTTTTGACATGCTGTACATCAAAACGACGAAAATTCTCCATTGAATTTTAGTGTGGTACCCTCCCCCTATGGCGGCTTAATGAGATATATTTTAACATATCGCTTAAAGGTCCTGGGTTCATAGTTTGCGTAAAAACATGCGATGGTACTGAGTTCAAGGATGAGTAAATAAATAAATGAATATTTTCGGACATTTTAACACATAACGCCATCTAGTCTCAAACTAAGCAGTGATTGTGCTATGGGTACTAGACTACTGATATAAATACATATATATTTTTATTTTGTAAATACATACATATTATACATAGAAAACATTCAAACTCCGAAACAAATATTTGCAGATCACACAAACATTTGATCCAACTCAGGAATCGGACCCGAGACCTCTAGCACAGCAGTCGCTACCACTGCGCCACCGAATGGAAGAACAGTCAGTCGGACATAGCGAAGCAACGCAGGTTTTGTAGGATTACGGTATTAATAATAAAATTATACTGTTTGTTTCAGTAACATCACTCTATGACAAGGCTCCATAGGAATTTGCACTAGCTAAGAGTGCGTTTCAAAGCAGCTGAAATGGTACTTATAACTAGAAACATGTCTGGTCCAGTGACTGATCATATTACCAAAACAAGTAAGTACTATTCCTATTTAAGTAGTGGGCGAATTCCCATCACAACAGGTTAAGCAGAGGCGTTATGGTCGCCCATATTTACGTAAAAGTGAGTACCTAAGTGTTTTCCTGGCAACTGTGCACTTTAAGAATTTGATAGGACAATTGTCAATTAAAAAGGAATAGATGAGTGGATGGAAATAACTCGATTTGGTTGGAAATTCTGAGTTATATAGTGAAAAATATTTAAAACTGTGACTAATAAGGAATCGAAACTTATATAAAGCATAAATATAAAAAAAATTGGTTGTAAAAGATGGTCGTTTCGGATAGCTGTCCTATTATATTTTAAGACTGGGGGAACAGAGAATGAACCACAGACACACTTGTGCACTCTAATATATCTTGCGTAGTTGACTGGTCTTTGTCGAGACTGGTCGTCGTTGCTGAAATCGGCTAGGTAGACATTATCTTTACTCTTCGTCACCTGCAATCTATGGAAGTAACTTTACAATCATGATAACAAATTACAAATATTAAGTTGCCTATGTTAAAATTGAAGAATATATATGTATTGTTATTAGTTAAATTTAAAATAAATTACCTTTGTTTCGAAAATGTATCCGAAATATATAATTTAATCTGTCTATTTAATACATTTAAACGGGCAATTCTTGTATATACAACGATAATCTGAATTTCGGAAACGGCTTCAATGATTTTTATGAAACTTAGTATGTGGGTGGTTTCGGGGGTGATAAATTCATCTGCCTAGCATTCATTTGTAGGCAATTTACCAAAAAACAAGTACCAAGCTAAGCTCGGTCATCCAGGTACTATTTGATAATGATGATAATACTGATGAATCATTTTCAATAAAATTCTAATAATGAGATTATTATTGTTTCAGGTAAAATTTTAAGCAAGTTTATAATTGCTGTCGTGTGTGCTGTAGCATCCGTATTATTAATAATATTAGATCCGATTCACTCAATAGTTAATTATGTAAGTTGTTTTTAAAAATATTAATTTAGTAAATCTTTGCTAAATATTATAATTTAGTATAAACCAGTGAGAAACTTTAAGTAGCTTTATTGATTTGTAACTGGCCTATTGGTGTAGTGGTTAGTTATCCTATCTTTTAAACTGGAGATCGGGAGTCCAATTTTCACTCCGGACAAATAATTATGTGATAAGCACGATCAAAAGTGTTAATGTGTTTTTCTGATTATAGAAATACTTGGTAACAGCTCGGAGTTTAGAAGTTAGGGTCTGAACCTAAAGCTGTTGGTCCTGCGCCTGATCTCTCCCCGGTCGTGTCCCATTGGATTATGAGAGAGAGGGAACAGAGAGTGCACCTGTGTTTGCGCACACACTTATGCACTATAATATCTCCTGCGTAGTTGGCTGGTCTCCGTTGAGACTGGCCTCCATGGCCGTAATCGGCTAGGAGAACATCAAGCACAATCATTTGTTCTGTATCTTGGTGTAATTTATCAATATATTATGTATGTATTTAGAAATATTTAAGTATTTATATCAGGAGCCTGATTGGGATAGTTGTACTACGGCAACCTGAGCATGTAGGTTCTGCTTAATTCGGAACTAGATAGCGCTGAGTGTCAGATTTCAGGAAAATATTATGAGTTTTCTTATTTGAGATGTCTCTCGGCTTTTCTCTGAACTATTTGTTTACCAAATTTTAAAGAAATCAGTTCAGTAGTTTTTGCGTGAAGGCACGACATACAGGTAGACAGAGTTACATTTCCATTTATAATAGAAAAAAAAATAGGTGAGGATTATATTTAATCAATGATTTTTTTACAGAATTTACGCCTGGAGACCGGTTCAGCGCTCTATAACTTACTAAAAAATGATATCAAAGCAGCCCGTCTGTCTGTGTTCCCGTTCAACATCACCAATGCGGAGAAGTTCATGTCTGGAGAAGATAGTAAAGTAAAAGTAAAAGAAGTCGGCCCATTTGTCTACCAGTAAGCTATTCCATTTGTTGGCCAACTAATGTTATTTTCTGGATGTATTTCTGGTACCAGGAAGATGGGAAAATTCCTAACCTTTGACCTTCTGCAGTTTCAGTAGCAAATATCAACCCTGTATAGGTCGCGTGATGTTATAAACGGTTTCACTGATAGGATCTCGTGGGTTCCATCTCCACATGAGACAAAACTTCATGCAAATAACAAATTGTTTTCTGAATCTGAGGGTTCCTGGTGTTCGTTTCATAAATGAAGTCCCCCACGATTCAGGTTATATTCCAGGTTTGAGAGTTGTCTTTTTAAAGATAAAGAAGCGGCAGGAAAATAACGATTTCTTGCTTCTCAAGATCATCAATGGCCTTTGACAGTTATTTGCTGGACATATGCTTACTCTCTGTNTTAAAAATAAATCATTGTTATATTTCCTGTACACTTGAAAAATCTAGAAAGAATAATAAACTTGAAAATTTCGAGTTTAGTGAAATTAAATGTTTAAAAGGCAGTTAAGAAGTAAAGTAAATACCTTACTTTGTATTGTATTTACCAAAATTTAGATCAAGAAAATATAACTAAGCTTACTTTTATTACACCAATATGGAAAAAACAGTCCTACATTTAGTATTTTCCTTCATGTTAAGTCCATCTGTTGTAATTACTGTGATAATGCAGTTTTGACATGCTGTACATCAAAACGACGAAAATTCTCCATTGAATTTTAGTGTGGTACCCTCGCCCTATGGCGGCTTAATGAGATATATTTTAACATATCGCTTAAAGGTCCTGGGTTCATAGTTTGCGTAAAAACATGCGATGGTACTGAGTTCGAGGATGAGTAAATAAATAAATAAATATTTTCGGACATTTTAACACATAACGCCATCTAGTCTCAAACTAAGCAGAGCTTGTGCTATGGGTACTAGACTACTGATATTAATACATATATACTTTTATTTTGTAAACACAGACATATTATACATAGAAAACACCCGAACTCCGAAACAAATATTTGCAGATCACACAAAGATTTGATCCAACTCTTGGAATCGGTGGAATCGGACCCGAGACCTCTAGCACAGCAGTGGCATACGCTACCACTGCGCTACCGAATGGAAGAACAGTCAGTCGGACATTGCGAAGCAACGCGAGTTTTGTAGGATTACGGTATTAATAATAAAATTATACTGTTTGTTTCAGTAACATCACTCTATGACAAGGCTCCATAGGAATTTGCACTAGCTAAGAGTGCGTTTCAAAGCAGCTGAAATGGTACTTATAACTAGAAACATGTCTGGTCCAGTGACTGATCATATTACCAAAACAAGTAAGTACTATTCCTATTTAAGTACTGGGCGAATTCCCATCACAACGCAGAGGCAAGCAGAGGCGTTATGGTCGCCCATATTTACGTAAAAGTGAGTACCTAAGTGTTTTCCTGGCAACTGTGCACTTTAAGAATTTGATAGGACAATTGTCAATTAAAAAGGAATAGATGAGTGGATGGAAATAACTCGATTTGGTTGGAAATTCTGAGTTATATAGTGAAAAATATTTAAAACTGTGACTAATAAGGAATCAAAACTTATATAAAGCATAAATATAAAAAAAATTGGTTGTAAAAGATGGTCGTTTCGGATAGCTGTCCTATTATATTTTAAGACTGGGGGAACAGAGAATGAACCACAGACACACTTGTGCACTCTAATATCTCTTGCGTAGTTGACTGGTCTATGTCGAGACTGGTCGTCGTTGCTGAAATCGGCTAGGAAGACATTATCTTTACTCTTCGTCACCTGCAATCTATGGAAGTAACTTTACAATAATGATAACAAATTACAAATATTAAGTTGCCTATGATAAAATTGAAAATGATATATGTATTGTTATTAGTTAAATTTAAAATAAATTACCTTTGTTTCGGAAATGTATCCAAAATATATAATTTAATATGTCTACTTAATACATTCAAACGAGCAATTCTTGTATATACAATGATAATCTGAATCTCGGAAACGGCTTCAATGATTTTTATGAAACTTAGTATGCAGGTGGTTTCGGGGGTGACAAATTCATCTAACTGGGATTCATTTGTAGGTAATCTATCAAAAAACAAGTACCAAGCTAAGTTCGGTCATCCAGGTACTATTTGATAATGATGATAATACTGATGAATCATTTTCAATAAAATTCTCATAATGATACTATTATTGTTTCAGGTAAAATTTTAAGCAAGTTTATAATTGCTGTCGTGTGTGCTGTAGCATCCGTATTATTAATAATATTAGATCCGATTCACTCAATAGTTAATTATGTAAGTTGTTTTTAAAAATATTAATTTAGTAAATCTTTGCTAAATATTATAATTTAGTATAAACCAGTGAGAAACTTTAAGTAGCTTTATTGATTTGTAACTGGCCTATTGGTGTAGTGGTTAGTTATCCTGACTTATAAACTAAAGGTCGGGAGTTCGATTTTCAAACCGGACAAATAATTAAATAATTATGTGATAAGTACGATCAAAAGTGTTAATGTGTTTTTCTGATTATAGAAATACTTGGTAACAGCTCGGAGTTTAGAAGTTGGGGTCTGAACCTAAAGCTGTTGGTCCTGCGCCTGATCTCTCCCCGGTCGTGGCCCATTGTATTATGAGAGAGAGGGAAAAGAGAGTGCACCCGTGTTTGCGCACACACTTATGCACTATAATATCTCCTGCGTAGTTGGCTGGTCTCCGTTGAGACTGGCCGCCATGGCCGTAATCGGCTAGGAGAACATCAAGCACAATCATTTGTTCTGTATCTTGGTGTAATTTATGTATATATTATGTATGTATTTAGAAATATTTAAGTATTTATATCAGGAGTCTGGTTGCGATAGTTATACTATGGCCAGAGCATGTAGGTTCTGCCTAATTTGAAACTAGATAGCGTTGTGTGTCAGATTTCAGAAAAATATTATGAGTTTTCTTATTCGAGATGTCTCTCGGCTTTTCATCCTAATTCTCGCTCTCCGTTTTAATGAGTGATATTTACTGATCTTTTCTATTTCTTTTGATCTGCATTTTATTATAATACTAGCTCTGCCCGCGACTTCGTCCGCGTAGAATAGTTACTTTGGGTAGAAATAATACAATCGCCGCCCCAATGTCATCACCCCCTTTCAACCTATTACAACCCCTTTTTCGCATTAAAAAGTAGCTTATGTAGTATTATCCCTTTTCAGGCTCTGGACTATTTATGTACCAAATTTTATAGAAATCAGTTCATTAGTTTTTGCGTGAAGGCACGACACAGGCTGACAGGCTAACATTCCCATTTATAATAGAAAAAAATAGTTAAGGATTATATTTTGTCAATAATTTTTTTACAGAATTTACGCCTGGAGACCGGTTCAGCGCTCTATAACTTACTAAAAAATGATATCAAAGCAGCCCGTCTGTCTGTGTTCCCGTTCAACATCACCAATGCGGAGAAGTTCATGTCTGGAGAAGATAGTAAGCTGAAAGTAAAAGAAGTCGGCCCATTTGTCTACCAGTAAGCTATTTCATTTGTTGGCCAACTAATGTTATTTTCTGGATGCATTTCTGGTACCAGGAAGATGGGAAAATTCCTACCTGGACCCTTTGACCTTCTGCAGTTTCAGTAGCAAATATCAACCCTGTATAGGTTTCGGTAACGGTTTCACTGATAGGATCTCGTGGGTTCCATCTCCACATGAGACAAAACTTAATGCAAATCCACAAATTGTTTTCTGAATCTGAGGGTTCCTGGTGTTCGTTTCATAAATGAAGTCCCCCATGATTCAGGTTATATTCCAGGTTTGAGAGTTGCCTTTTGAAAGATAAAGAAGCGGCAGCAGAGGATCGAGATGGCGCCTTGAGACGGCGACCCAAGTCGTGCGGCGTTCCGCAGGGGTCTGTCCTAGGACCACTCCTGTGGAACGTGGGATACGACTGGGTCCTTAGAGAGCGTCTCCCCCCCGGGCTGGGCGTAATTTGTTACGCCGATGACACGTTGGTCACAGCCCGGGGGGCGAACTTCCAGGAGGCGGCGTGCCTGGCCACCAGGGGAGTCTCTCTGGTGGTCGGGCGCATCGACGATCTGGGTTGCGGGTGGCCCTGGACAAGACAGAGGCCCTGCTCTTCCATGGGCCCCGTCGTGGGCCGCCCCCCGGCGCCTCCATAGTGGTCAACTCGCTGCTCGTACCGGTTCGGGCCCAGATGAAGTATCTGGGCCTGATCCTCGACGGTATGTGGCTCTTCGACGAGCACTTCCGACACAGCTTGCTCCGAAGCTGGTCAACGCTGCCTCTGCCCTTGGGCGACTTTTGCCCAATTTGGGTGGAGCCAGCGTCGCAACGAATAATGAAATAATGATTTTTTACTTCTCAAGATCATCAATGGCCTTTGACAGTTATTTGCTGGACATATGCTTACTCTCTCCCTCTCTCTCTCTCTCTCCCCCTCTCTCTCTCTCATTCTCTCTTTCTCTTTCTATTAACGTCTGCTTAAAACCGTTTATTGTTCTGTGTATATGTCAGAATAAATAATTTTCTTTTCTTTTTTTCTGTTCTTTTGTTTCCAGAGAATACCGATGGTACGAAGACATGGAGATGAATGAGGATGGCACAGAAATGGGACTGACACCCAAGTTCAGGTCCGAGTTCATACGAGAAGAGTCCATTGGTTTTCCTAAAGATATTAACCTTACTGTCCTCAACTTGCCCTTACTTGTAAGTTTCAATTTACAAGTTACATTTTACTTTTTTTATATATTTATTAATAAAAAACGCAACAGTTTTTTGAAGTGAAAACATCTTTAGGCAGGTTGAGTACCTTATGGGTGAACAAAAAGTGTGATACTCGCGTCATCATCACCGTACACTCCCTCGACATTACGTTTCACAAGTTACTTCACTTCTATCGACTGTCCCCAAAAACTGAACCGCATTTTTCAAATGAACATGACATATTATCATGGAATATTGATTCTTAAGCCAATTGTAGAGCTTCACAACATGTACTCAGGAACTAAATAGCGGCAATAATCAGAAATTTAAAAAAATATATAAATTTAAGGAGTTGGTTAATTAATTAATGACTGGACTTACGATTTCATCGCAAAAGGACTTCTCGGAGGAGTGAAATGTGTCAAAACCTGTCAGAGACATCTCCTGATTGAGATGTATCGTAAATGTCGTTTGCTTATTTCACAGGAACACTAGCTTTTTGAAATAAAATGTATCCTAAGCAATCTTCATAACGTCAGTGTGATAACATTGCAGTTCCAGATAACGTTAGCGTATCAGATCACAGAATTGACAGTTATTTGTTACCCTTTTGCAATTTTTCGTATAATTATTTTCACAGATATATTAACTTACACTATCTCTCTATGCTTTCTGACTTCAAAATAAAATTATAAACTCAATTAGCAATACGTAAGTCACTCAACTTGTAAAATTAGAGGCATTAATATAGCGAATCCCGTGTTGGGCCAAAAGGCATAACAGCTCGGAGTTTGGAGGTTGGGGTCTCAGCCCCCGTATCTCGGAAAGCACGTGAAGCCGTCGGTCCTGCGCCTGATCTCTCCGGTCGTGTCAGATAACCGTCCCATCTGATAATAAGAGTGAGGGAACAAAGAGTACATCTGTGTTTGCGTACAATATCCGTGACTGAGACTAGATGCTGTGGCTAAAATTGGCTAAGAAAACATCGTCATCCTTCAAGCATGTAACCTGTAAGAGTAATCAATAGTGTAACTATGATTCCCGAGTGGGCATCGAATTCATGACCTCTATCTTACCAGTCAAGTTCACTAATTACAAAACCAAGAGGTCTGTCATATTAATTTAATATTATTTTTCAGAGCACAACATCCTTACTGTCATCATACCCCAGTTTTATTCGTTTCATGTTCAACACAATGGTTTCTCAAATGAAGTCCAAAGCCATAATTAACATGGATGTGCATAACCTCATGTGGGGCTACAAGAACCCAATAATTACGTTATGCAACAAACTTGTACCTGGTCTAGTCTACTTTGATTCGTTGGGGTTTCTTGACAGAGTGAGTATTGGATGGAACAAAGTTATTAACAGCTCTATTTCTATTAGGTTAAAGTAGAAAATCAGTAGTATGTTCACTGCTATCGGAAGCTGCTATAAAATGTGGATGAGCTGAAATGAAGACCGCCATTGGAAAAAACAAAAAACGATCTCCTCGGTTACATTTGAATTGTCCTTATTTTTGATGACTTCGACTTTGACAGTTAATTTTTAATCTTATATTCGTAAAAAATATGTTATTTATATTCGTACTCGGATGAGAAGCATGTTCTCGACAAGATGGTAATTCTAGATGAACTGTGTTGCTATCTTTGACGTGAAATGTTAAAGAAGAGAAGCCTTAAAAACTTTAGTATAAAAAATCTAGAGATTAGATGTTAATTTCAATTTATTGTCATCGAATTTTCGTGGACAAAAAGGAGATTGATAGACAAAGAATAATTGACAATAGTTTTTTTTTTCAGCTCTACGACAGACAATCAGACTATAGAATAGTTGTGGGAGCAACTAATCAAGATAAGTTCAAAATCAAGTCCGTCACGAAATATCGTCATTTGCAAGAAGGAAGCATAACCGATCTTGAAGTGAGGTATAATAACAATAATAATTTTATCATAGACTTTCGTTTTTTTTTCTTGAATAATTATAACGTGGAGGCCCAGACAATACTTATACATCAAAAGTGTTTTTATCTCTATGGGCAAGTAAGTAGTTCAGATTATCACAGTTTTTCTAGAGTTATACAAGATTGCATCAATAGTTTCATTACGTTTGTTTTATTTAGAGAAATCATTCCTTGTCTTTTTACTATTACGTTTTACGAAATGGAAACTATTTATAATTACTGAAGTGGACAAAAACTAGTAGTTTACTTTATCTAGAACGCATCATGTAACTTTAAATAATTTATATTTTTGTAACTGAAACTGGCTTTTGTTGATATTTTACTAAAATTTTTTGTAAACAAATTCCCTTGAACCAGTAATAAAAAAGGAAAATAATTGTCAAATAACAACGGGTTATTACCCATTACTTAATAAAAATTGTCTGTTTGCTAATGTTAAGTATCAGCGAATTTATTTTGGGTATTGCTGTAAATAATTATGTAATACGCTTGTAAAACAAAAAAATTTAGCCTTCAACGTATTTATGTATTCAAATTAAATCTCTATAAATGCCTTCTAACGGTAATTTGTACTTCCATGGCTGCTTTCTAAATTATACATATATCAACTGTTTTGATTTTAAAATAATCTAACGTTCCAGTAAGCAAACCTTCGTGGATACCTATGAGGGTATCGGCTACCCGCCAGAACTGTCACCGGAACTACCGATCCATTGGTACAGGGTCCCAATCTGCAGGACCTTCGCGTTAGACTATAAGGGGTCAAAGACCATGAAGTACGGGGGGGAAGGACTGTGTTATACACTCAGTAATACCAGTTTCACCAATGAGCTAAATCCTATCACCAAGGAAACGTATCCAAAAGGGATAATGGATATCTCTAAGTGCTATTATGGTAAGTATGAGCTAATGTTTCCACTTCTGTAGCGTCTCCAATCACCGGGCGGATAAATAGGTGTGAGGTCTAGTCTTCTTCGAGATGCTACAGTCTAGTTTTTCCATCTGCATTATTTCTTAATCTAGTTTCCTCTTCTCTTGATTCTTTACCTAGATTAACTTTCTTCCTTTTTCCTTATGAAGGTTAGGAGCAGAGGAAGAAAAATGTAAAAACTATGTTGAGTTTTTGCTTCAAATCACGGAAGGTATTCCTGGCTGTTAGTTAAGATATTCTGCCTAACTGATGATAACTTGTGTCTGATTGCTGAACCGGTTTTTAAGATTATATGATATTTGATTTTTTGATTAAAAGGGATTCTTAGGCGTATAGGTATTTGATAGCATTTTCTTCTGCAGGGATGCCATTCGTTGCTTCCAACTCTCATTTTATGGACGGAGATCCCAAATTGTTAGATAATGTCGACGGTATGATGCCAGATAAAACTAAATACTCCAATGATATCATAATAGATCGTGTAAGTATAGAATTTTCTTATTGAAGCTTTAAAATTTTTAGTAGCTTTTGATGTTAACTAAGTAATAATTTAAAAAAACGGAGTGGAATATTTATAGTAAACTCCTCCGTTCTTATATCAATGATCATGAAGGTTTTACAAGACCGGTTAAAGAATACCCTGATGTTCTGGTATTTGCGCCGTGATAAGGGAGCGAGTGTCCCTTTCAAGAATCTATTCTTTCACATCCTCTGCAGGCTAAGTCAATGAATTTTCCGTCAGTACGTGTAATAATATCATAGTATTTAATTTTAGAGAGCCGGTATACCATTCAACACGAGACTATCCCTGCAGCTGAGCATAGCAGTTGCTGACGTAAGCTTCAATATGGAAGCGCGCAGGTTTTCCAATACGATCCTGCCTGTGCTTCGACTAGAAGTGGTAAGTGTAATCCTTTTAATGTGCATTTAACTAAATGTACACAGAAGGAGACCGTGTCTCGACAAACATAGTGTGGGACTTCTTCTTTTCCAACAAGAAAATCCAAACGTAAAATGTTTAGTAAATCGGTATTAATATTTTAAATCGTAATCGAAATCTCTTAAAAAAGGTTCGTTCTTTATCCTAAAGAGTACATTATTTATTGCTACTTATTTTTATGCTGACTCAAAAATAATGAATTCCTGCAATCAGACTAAAGAAACTGAAGATACGATACTGAAATCATAAATATTTTAAAAGACATTTACTTAATATATGTGCAGATCATTGCATCCATAAACTTGTATATATTATAAATATACCGGAGTGAAACAGCACCTGCGCTGTTTCGCCGATTGAATGAGGATACCGGAGGCTCATAACCCTCATGAATATCAGTTTTTACACAGAGCGACTGGTATCGGGCCTTCGTAACCTTGTTTTCGAAGGATGAACTAGTCGTCAGTGTTTTTGAGGGCACTGACTTCTCAATAACGATTGCCATATATGTTCATGAGAACCAGGACCAACGGCTTAACGTGCTCTTCGAGGACGGGCGGCTATCTTCCGTACTCCGAACTGCTATTAAGAATTTCTTGTAAGAAAAACCCAACAGTAGTCCGACCCGGGAATCGATCCGAGACCTCTTGATCTGCAGTCGCTTACGCTAACCACTAGATCAACGAGGCAATCATAAAACACTGTAATATACTCATAAATAATTCTTTTCAGGATCAGCCAAAGATGAGCGACGGTGTAATGGCACTGTTCTACCTGGTATATACAGTAGGACCTTGGCTACTAATTATCATAGAAAGTGCGCTTTTTATAACAAGTTTATGTCTAATCGTTTCTGCATTAAGATCAATATATATCAATTTGACGTTTAATTCTGAATGGTTGATTTTTGAAACGGGCAAGAGTAAAAAGATTTTGAGTGAGACCCAGTCTGATGAACCGCTTGTATCACATTACATTCTGGCATAGCTGAAACAAAAAATAGGTTTAAGAAACAATGTTGAGAGAAAGAGTAAAAGAAAAAGGTATTGATTAGTTAAGCATGCAACGATGTCACATTACAATAGTTTTTAGTGGTCCACTGCTGGACTATTAAAATCAACGTGGGAGAGCCACTCTTCGGCACNAGGCCCGAGGTATCCCACAAGTAAAAAAAAAAGTGCCTCCGATATCCTCACTCACTCAGTGAAACACAGCACAGGCGCGGTAAAACCTCACACCGGTTGAGCCGGCCCATTCGTGCCGAAGCGTGGGAGAGCCACAGTATTTAAATGTTGATATTAGTATTAAACTACTACTAGAAAGAGGTTGAATTGCCACTGGTTGGTACTTTAGTATTTTATTGTATTTCAAATCAAGGAAACTTAAGAAAAACAGTACATTTTAGAATTAAACTCACTTGCACTTATTCCACTATGATTCCACTATTTTTTTTATTTTTTTTTACGCATGACCGGTTTCGCCTTATGGCAATATCAAAGGAACAATAAATAAATAAAATAAAATCGTTGCATGAGTGCAAGTGAGTTAAATTCTAGAATGTATTGCAACAAGTTCCATCAAGTGCCGACAATCGAGAGTATAAATTACTTAAAAACAACAAGTTTACAGTCTAACTTTAATAGTTTATTTGGTAAGATTAACACATTGCGTTTATTAAGTACAAAAGTGAGTTTGCCTTAGTTTAATTACAAATTAAAAATATTCAATACAATAAGTACACTAAAACTACATAGAAAATAACTAAATAGAAAACATAAAACACTTACAGAGATAAAAAAATACAAAAGAATACATACACTGACATCAAAAAAGTTAACTGATAGGCATACATATCGACAATAGTGTATCATCAATTTCCTGCAACACAAGATATGGTCCCAAATGGTTGCAGTTTATAAAAAAAATACACATACCTCCTCCTTTTGAAGTTGAGGAAAAAATATAGGCACTCAAACACAAAACTAATTACACAGCATTAATATTTTTAGAGCACATTGGAAGAGGGCTACACCAGGTGAAGAAAATATGTATGATTAACAATAACAGGTTATAATACATCCACCAAGACTAATCATGTGTCGTTATGAATGTTATATTATATGATATGTAATACATTACAGCCACTGTTCCACTGGTAAATGGCACTTATCGACAAGATATATGCAACAACTAGCTTTTGCGGCTTCACAGACAAAAATTCTAAGAAACATTGTTTTGGTTTNCGACACACCTCCCCGCCGCAAACCCCGGTAGGGTGAAGGCCCGAGGGGGTTCCCACAAGTAAAAAAAAATGTGCCTCCGGTATCCTCACTCACTCGGTGAAACACAGCACAGGCGCGGTTGAACCTCACACCGGTTGAGCCGGCCCATTCGTGCCGAAGTGTGGCTCTCCCACAGTATTTAAATGTTAAAATTAGTATTAAACTACTACTAGAAAGAGGTTGAACTGCCACTGGTTGATACTTTAGTATTTTATTGTATTTCAAATCAAGGAAACTTAAGAAAAACAGTACATTTTAGAATTAAACTCACTTGCACTTATTCCACTATGATTACACAATTTTTTTTTTTTTTTTACGCATTACCGGTTTCGCCTTATGGCAATATCAAAGGAAAAATAAATAAATAAAATAAAATCGTTGAATAAGTGCAAGTGAGTTTGATTCTAGAATGTATTGCAACAAGTTCTAACAAGTGCCGACAATCGAGAATATAAATTACTTAAAAAAAAAGTTTACAGTCTTACTTTAATAGTTTATTTGGGAAGATTAACGCATTGCGTTTATTAAGTAAGATTCAATACAATAAGTCTACTAAAACTACATAGAAAATAACTAAATAGAAAACATAAAAAACTTACAGAGATAAAAAAATACAAAAGAATACATACACTGACATCAAAAAAGTTAACTGATAGGTATACATATCGACAATAGTGTATCATCAATTTCCTGCAACACAAGATATGATCCCAAATTGTTGTAGTTTATAAAAAAATACCTCCTCCTTTTGAAGTTCGGGAAAAAATGAAGATACTCAGACACAAAACTAATTACACAGCATTAATTTTTTTTTAGAGAACATTGGAAGAGGGCGACACCAGGTGAAGAAAAAATGTACAATTAACAATAACGCGTTATAACACATCCACCAAGACTATGTTAGTAGTTATGTGTCGTTGATGTTATATTATATGTTATTTTATACATTGCAGCCACTGTTCTACTGGTAAATGGCACTTAGCGATAAGATATATGCTTATGCGGCTTCACAGACAAAAATTCTAAAAAACATTGTTTTGGGTTNTTTGGTTTCTATTGCGTTCATAAAGCCCCTAATAACAGTTTCTTATATTACTTCCATACACGAACAGCGACCAGTTACGATTTTGTTGATAGATATATCGGTTATTTTTTGCTGAAATTTCCGTCTTAGTTTTGAAATTCATGTACCAGAATTCATGTTAATAACCTTAATGTTATTTGACAATGCATTATTTTAAAACGAAATTGACCTGATTAAACCTTAAAACTTATACGTGAACTTCTCAAATAGTAATATCTAAGGACCTCTAAGTCTCATAACATCGTCGTAATACTCAATGGTACTTTCCTCGTCTGAAGATTCACTTGTATCCGTATAAGAGCTCGAACTGTATCTGTACTTCTTTTTTTTCTTCTTCTTTGCCTTTCCGTGTTTCTTCCACCATTCTTCATCTTTCTTTATCTTTCTCCTGATTTTATGGAGAGGAGGGTGATAATGTTTCACCTTCTCATAATAAGTTCTCATTGGCAGTATTATTGGCATGTCAGGGTATATTGGTACTGGTATAGGAATTGGCATCATCGGCATTGCAGTTATTAGCAAAGAATCAATGCTTACATTTACTGTATTGACGATGTCTGGTTGAGCGGTTGATGGCGGCTGTCTAAGAATTTCTGTCTTCTTTTTATGTTTATGCGTTTTCATAATATTATCAGGGGCTTTATTCATCTTATCTCCAAACATTGCAGGATTTTTAGAATACATTTCTAGAATTTGCTTTTTGAAATGTTCAGGCAACGAAGGCGGTAATGTCTGTAAAATGTTGCCGAAATGAAAACCAAAAACTTTTGGACTTGCCGCGATATAAATCATCAAGTACAGTGTCTTCATAATTGACTATTTACTACGTAATAGTAAGAAGATTATTTAGAAAAACTTACGACCTGATAAATTTAAATTGCAGGAACATTGTACAATCTATAAACTGTAAGTTTTGAAACAATCACTCTCGTGTAATTTGTTTTGCATATCGATAGGGGAGAAAAATTGGTCAAACAATCTCTTAGACTTAGCACTAAAGCAATCAATGAGCAAATTTTTCACAGTATAAGAGAGAAGAATAAAGCTGTTATATAAAATTCAATTGTGCAGTAATCAGAAATAGTACTACTATTGTTGAGTTTATTTACGTAACCTGCTCGATAAGTATGTTGATTAAATAGTTATGTAATGAGACAATGCTGTGCATTCGCGACCTAATTATTTGGGCATTAATATTTTAAAAGTATGGTTATAGAAATGGCATATTGTTCTGATAATGATTCTGACTGCTAAGTCAGAACATCATAGATTTTATCCCCACACAGATGAAATATTATATGATTAGCATGATCATTTCTTATCAGATGGAAAAATATATATTCAATAAATAAATACGAAAGTAAGCCTAAAATAGTAGTTGACAAAATGTGGACATTCAATGCATATATGTCTACCTATTCGGAAATAAAAGACTTGTATATATGCATATACGTGGGCTGTTCCAAAAGTTTATTTACAGTTTTTTAAAATATCTCTCTCCATTCCCAATGCACTGTGAATTAGCTTTCAAAACATATAAAAAACGTGTCTTGTGGGAGTTCGAAAATTTTGTCGTAGGAAATAAAAAAAAAACGCATGGAGCTAAATCTGTGCTATACGAAGGATGGGATAACAGTTGTACCCCCGAAGTTGTCAAATAGTCCATAGTTCTAGCAGCTGTGAGAGAGGGCGCGTGATCTTGATGAAAAAGAATGTCACGGACGTCGCTCCTTGGGCGCTTGCTATCCAACTCCCCGAAAGCTCGAGGCAGACAAACCTTGTTATACCATTCAATAGTAACCACACTCTTCTAGCAGAATTTACTACTAATGGTTCAGTGTGTCTAAATAAATTCCACATTATTTGTCTTTCAAGAAAACGTGTCACATTATAATTCTTGTAATCCTTTTACTTGTAAAATATCAAAGTAAATGTGTCGCTTTCTTTCAAGTNTTTTAAGCTTTTGCCACAATAAACTTAGTTTTAATCAAGCAATGAGTATTAGTACTTCTCATAACCTCAAGCCAAAAGAAAAGAAGCATAAATTTCAAATTTCTCATTCGAATTTCTACAAAAACAACAGGGGAGCTCGAAGCAACCACAGTTGACGTTAATGCTCTACCTGCTTATCTACCACTGGTTAATATATCCACCTATTTTATTTAAGGGCATAATTTTCTACAGTAAACGTTATGAAATAAAAGTACCTACCAGTCATGTGCATTCTTTTCAACACAATACACTGTTATGCGTTTTGGTAAATTGTATATAAGAACGAGCTAGTCACCTACTGCACGAAATCAACGAAGGCATGTGTCGATGCAGGAATGATTTCCGTAAGTTTTTGGTGTTTTTTCTATGATCTTTCATCCATGATTTCAAATATATAATAATAATACATTTAATTATCAGTTATACGTATAAGTTCACATTTTTTTATGGAATAAGGAGTAAACGAGCACTCGTATCGCCTGATGGTAAGCGATTACCGTCGCCCACAGACGCCCACAACACCAGAGCCGGCACAAGTGTGTTGCCGGCCTTTGGGGAATGGGGGAGGGGTTAGGGTACGGCTATCGGGTATCCTTACTCACTCGGTGAAACACAGCGCAAGCGCTGTTTCACACCGGTTTTCTGTTAGGCCGTGGTGTCACTCCGGTCGAGTCGACCCATTCATGCCGAAGCGTTGCTCTCCCACGGTTTCCTCCATCCTCAAAATATACAAATTCTTGCTTTGTCATCATTACAATCAATATTCATTTATTTGTTTTCTTCCAGGGTGCGATTCAAAAATGGCCAATAATATTAATAACAGTCGTTGTTGCGAATCCTCAATTCCCAATGTTTTCAATGTTCGGACCACCACCGATGATGCCAATGTTGCCAGGACCGTCTCCTATGATGCCAGCACCATCGTCAATGATGATGGCATCATCTTCAATGATTGAATCCCCACAGTCTATAGTTTCACTTTTACCTCCATTTCCACCACTAAACATGCAGATGCAAATAGGTTTTGCTATAGTATCGGATGATGATGCAACAACAACAACGACTACGGCAACAGTAACGACAGATAATTCCAAGAATGATGAAATTGCTATTGCTCTTCCCATGCCGATGCCTTTACCAATGGCAATGCCTGGACCATCGCCTGCAATGTTCGCTATTCCGGGTATGATGTCTTCAGTTTGCCAGAAGAATAAAAAACACCCTAACTGTCCCCCATGCCCACCGTGCTCTTGTTCTCCATGTACACCGTCATTTTTCTCATATTGTTCGCCTTGCCACCAGAAATGTAGATGTAGAAATCCTAAAGATGTACCTCTTGTTCTACCACCAAAGGCACCATTTCCTCTTTCAGGTTTGTTGAACATACTACTCTTTAGTGCACTAATAATTTATGGGTTTTTATCAGAGAAATATTAAAACTCTGAAACTAAAATTTAAATTAAGATAATGAATCAAAAATATTATTAGATGTAACAAAAGAATTGGAATGTATTAAAAGAGGTTTAGAATTGGTGGAAGAACATGGAGATCACTTAAAGTATTATGACACTTATACATATATTAATTTTTGACTATTCTTGTGATTTTAATCTACGGCATTTTGAATTAACTGTCAAGCTATGATACCGAGGTCTTGCCATAGCTGTCTCTATAATTATAATCCTGCTATTTGCAATTTTTTTTATTCTATTTCGTCTTCACTCATTTGGATAATCTTTATATTTTTAAATGTTGGTTATGTATTACACTGTGCTTATATTTTCAGGTCCAGCTTTTCCCATGCCCTATCCAGCCCAAGTACCTAATTCACCTTTCATTCCTTATCCACCATTTATAAGACGCCCTAAAAAATCTAAAAAAGAAAAGTCAAAGGAAGAAGACAGTGATAGCTATGAGGACTATTGGAAGAAGAAGAAGAAGAAGAGAAATAGTAGAAAGCACAATTATAGCAACTACAGAAGAAGTAATAGACGCTTAGATCTTGATCGCAGTGACAACCTGCTTGCTGAACCAGTTCTAAATTTCATGTCTTCTGATGGAAAAGTTAAATTAGAAAGACGTTTAAGTAAAAGCGATGTTTCATTGCTGATGAGTGATGATGAAACTTGGCAGAATATGCAAATAACAACTATCGAGCCGATCAAGAGAATCATAACATACCCATTTATAAATAGAGGCAAGAAAAAAATAATGTTTAGACCGCCAGCTGACATGATGATTGGCAATCTTTCTGTGTCTTTCAATACAAAATAGCTTGTACTTTCATTATTTATTTTTATAATTTTATATAACGTCCATTAAACTTTTGGTTGATAATGTGATTGTTTAATTTTATCGCTTGGATGTAAACCGATACTTGGGTATATAACTTTTCTGTTAATTAGATTAACAGAAAAAAAACCGTAAACCTACAGAAGTCGAATGATATGTTATACGATCTGATATGTAGCACCCTGGTACGTTGGTCAAAATACGCCCTTATCGGAATTCCGCGGGTAAAGTTAGTGTAAAGAAAAGTAACCTTAGATACTTTTATATCGCCAGTGAAAGTCCCGTCAAAACTGGTCCGGCCGTCCCAGAGATTACCCGGAAGACATAGACTGTCAAAATTTTTTTATTTTCTTTTTTTGGTGTGAGTATCAAAATATATCTTCGGTTTAGTCGTGAAAGCATAAAACAGAGGTAGAGATATTTTCGAATTTAAAAAATAAGTATGGATTAGTAACATATATTTGACGACTTAAATGGAGTAACACGACCTCATATAAAATTAGTTTCAAGCTGTTATTTCGAAAATTTTCGCCGAGTTAGTTAGGTTATTAAAGAGACAAGTGTCTATAGTCACACTGAAATGACTTACCACCCGGTAGTAGTGGTATAAAAATGTATAGAAAAATATTTTTAGTAAAATAATACAGTCTCATTGTATGTAGGTGTAATTTCATTATTATGTAAAAAAGTTTCATCAAAATTCATAGAAAAACATTAGTGTAATAAATTACACACACACCAAAGTGCAGTTACCTACCTACCTACCGTAGTAAAGGTAACCTTTTTAGGTTAGAAATGTTTCAAAATATTATCTCACTAACTATATATACTAAAGTGGTTATCTCTCCTTCAAAACTTGTGTACAGCTTTGACATTTTATAAAATAAGTCTATCGAGGCATTGTAGTTAATTTCGTTCTAGATTTATGATTAGGTTTGCCATCAAGCAATTCTTTCTGTAACAGTAATGCAGCATTTTCCTTATTAATGCGTCTTCTAAACTTAACGTCTCCGTTTTCCGATACGTAACTGATAACGGGTTGGAGTTTCTGATCTCTAATATTATTATTTAATCTTCTTCCACTTGCTCTAAAAATACCATATTTTTTCTTTTTCCCTTTACGTTTTCTCCATTTTCTCCTTCTCCTCTTTCTCCTTCTCCTGTTATAAGAATCCCAGCCTGAATCATCTGTGTCTGAACTTATTTCGCTGCTAGAGGAACTAGAAATATATTTAGTAGGTTTTTTAATGTGAGGTCGTTTATAAGATGGTAAGTAAGGAGGTATAAGCGGAGGTAGATAAGATGCAATAATACCTGAAGGGTTTGAGGGGATTGGGAGGATTGGGTGTAAACATTTGCAACCACAATTGGGTGATATGGTTTTAGGTTTGCATGGACATGGAGGACATTTAGTAGTAGCTGGTAGACATATTGGTTTCACATTAATTATTGGTGCTGGTACTAGTACGGGTATTGGCACTCCCACGGGCATTGGTGGGCGCGGTGGTATAAAAAACGCAGCGATTGGAGCATACAGCACTGGAAATTGAGGCACTGCGGTCCCTGCAGTCACAAGTACCAATAGCGATAATTTTTGCAACCCCATCTAAAACATTGAAAATACTGTTACTAGAACTACTGAGGATGTCATGCTTGATGGGGTACTTGATTTGTTTTTTAAACGATTTCAAAAAATAAGCTTTTTAATTCGATTGTATTGAGTAATTTCTTACTTGGTGCACTGACTTTGATGAATCTTTTAACATTCTTCCACTGGTGCTTTTCAAATGCTCGCATTTAAATTTGAATGAGATCTGACAAGTAGTTTTTTGTACTAATTATGATCTTTTTTCCAGACAATGTCGATACCATGTAATGTAACTATCGGCTCTAAATATTCAATAAACTATTTTGATAATATGCGTAATAGTTTTTAGTCACCTAAAACTTGATTTAAATATCATTCAAATCCGTGCAGAGGTTTAGCAGTGAAAGTATAATCGTCAGATAGGGACTTATTTATAATGATTTGGTATATCATAAATATATATAAATAATGGATGACCGACACAGATAATGTGGCTATAAATTTTTGAACATCGGTTCTGTAGATCCTAAGATTAATCCCATACAACCTCAGAAAATGTGGGAATCGTTTGAGTTTCAATTGTCCACGGCCCCCCATATGTTTTAATCGTTTTATCTATTTATATTCTTGTTTTTACCCTCTATATAACAGTAGAAAAGATAAATTGGAATATTGAATTACTAACTTACAGTTGTTACATTGAAACCAAGACGTGATGCGAAACCATGCCCGTTTCATTCATGAAAACGCAGAAATTGCTTTTCGGTTGCTTGGTTATAATTAATGTCATAACCGTTCAGTTTTACTATCTTATGTTTAGTATTCTAAAAACCATAAACTCGACATTCATTCAATTTTCTAACGCTATAGCCAAAGAGCTATACATAACGATTTGTGTTTTCTCTATCTTTGAATAATTTAATCTCTTAAGTATTTGAATATTTTTTATACATGAATGTATTTTTTTATAAAGTAGGTGATACACGAGCAACCGTGTCGCCTGATGGCATTATCAGAGGTCAACAGCACCGTTACTTACTATTGCGTTGCCGGCCTTTGGGGGATAGGGGAGAAGTTGAGGTATGGGCCTCTTGTATCCTCACTCTAAAATTGAAAGTGACTTTTAGTTTTAAAGTCAGATAAACACTGCGCAAGCGCTGTTTAACACTGATTTTCTGTGAGGCCATGGTATCACTCCGGTCGAGCCGGCCCATTCATGCCAAAACGTGGCTCTCCCAATGAATAACAATGTACCTAAATTTCTAAATAATAATGCATGAAAAAAGATCTAGAAACCACGTACAAAAGTAATATATCAATAAAAAAACAATAATACTTAANATTTTATTGACAAAGTTAAGTACTCGCGAAGATCAAAAACTGAATGTTTGGTCACCTGTGAGAGACAAACTTAGTTTAAATTTAGTTCAGTAACCTATTTATACAAAAATATTATGACATCTATTGATTTGTAGTTGGAGTATCAAGCCATTTATTCGAAAGTAGGCCTTGCTACATACCGCTATTAATTTGTACTCAACAAAACAAAACGTGAAAATGTGATCTTTGGACGTATTTTTATTAGCTATCGGTAAAGGTACTGTACAAAAATAAAAAAAAGAACTCCTAATGTAATAGACCACCATCAAGAAGAGACCCAAATTTCTTCAATTTATGTCTTTTAGGATGATTTTCCGTTATAGGTTCTTCTATTTCATCGACTTCATTTACTTCTTTCACTTCCTCGCTTTTTTCTATTTTTGCCTTGGGTTTTTTGATTTCATCTGGAGTAAATTCTTCTTCTTCAGGCTCAGCTTCATCTTTCTGTATATGTGTATCGAGTCTTCTTTTAAAATTTATTTCCTCCTTTGCCTTAGCTTGATCTTTTGGTTCTAACCAATTGTTAGCCTCATTTTTGGTTATCTTTTTTTCAAAGATAACATATCCATCTTTGGTTACATACTGAAGAATCGGTGTCAGTACATCCTTTTTCTTTTTCTTTATATTATGGTGTCTGTTATTAGAACGTCTGAATATTCCATATTTTTTACTTCCTTTGCCTTTTTTAGGCGGCTTCCACCATCCTTCACCTGATTCTTTTGAATCAAACTTGTCATCTGAATCATCATCACTATCTATTTCTGATGAGAAATGGTGATGTGAGCGCTTGTTATGTGGCTTTCTTGAGGAATGCCTGCTGTGGTGAGGTGGTTTTTTGAATGGTTTTCGGTCTTGTGAGTAGAAGGGCATAACTATGACAGGCATTTTATGAGGTGGGTTTCCCGGTATTGCCATAGGCATTGGCATAGGCATCGGCATTGGCATAGCCTTTGACATTCCCGTCGAGTGATCAGGTGAACCTGGCTGTATTCCTGGTGGCAAACTTTGCGGGAAATTTGGTGACAAACCCTGTGGAAGATTTGGTGGCATACGTGGTGGCATACCTGGTGGTCCGCCTTGTACCATTCCAGGCATCATACCAGGTATTCCAGGAAAGGGAAGTGGTGGAAACTGAAAGGGTTGCTTTTCCGCATTTTGAAAGAATGGAAATGGACCCGCTTGTGTGTCAGTACTTCTTGGCAATCTGCAATGCATCGGCAGCTCTTGTGGAAGGAATTGTACATGCTGTGGACATATCGGCAAATCGAGATCGTCTTTTTCTGCCAATGCCAGTGTGATACTGAGAAGAATTTGAAGCAACTGCAGTGATTGTATCATCGTTTATCTGAAATAAATAAAAATGCAGGAGTTTATTAACTTGACTCAATAAAGTTTTTTTATAAATACAGATAATCCACACTTTTCTAAATGAAGGTAAATGTAAAATAAAAAACAAAGGAGGGTCATATCTTGATTTATGAATATGAGGTGTCTCAGCGAAGAAAGCGTTTTTAAGTAATTTTTTCATTACATTTTGTGTCGGGCGAGTAGGAATAGTGGGCAGGGCACATAGCTCGGAGAACCGATGGTCAATGGGGCAGAAAGATTCTTGAGTGGAGACCACGTGACGGCAAACGCAGCGTAGGAAGACCTCCCGCAAGGTGAACGGACGGCCTAGTTACAATTGCAGGGTCTCGTTGGATGCAGGCTGCTACCGACCGGTCAAAATGGAAATTAATAGGGTAGGTCTACGTTCACCAGTGATGATGAGTAGGAATACTCCAAGGACCGGCTATGGACTCATATTTTTTAAGTTGGTTGTGTGTGTGGGTAGGATAGTCATTTACCATTAGATAATTATTTTTCTTTTATATCATATCATAAATAAAACGTGTACTCTAGCGTCGTGTGTGAGATTTCCAAAATAGTAAAAAAAATATATTAAATTATAATTATTAATTAAAACTTTTGGGTGTTGTCTTTACTAAACAGTCGACTTAATTACAACAGAAACATTCTCAACTAACCAATAATGCGATCTACTCAAACAAATTTTCTCATCTTACTTCTAAATCAATCCCTGAGCAGAAAATTGTGCATTAGAATAGAACATTAGCTATCTTTATCTTAATAAAACTGATTGACAAATCAATAGTGATTACAGGAAGCTGCGAGTAAAAGCTAGTTAAAATGAAATTTATGAATATACATTGGAATTCTTGCAATAAAAATTTTAGCCCTTACCTGTAAGATTCCATCAGTTAGAGAGGTTTATGATTTACAGTGCAAATGCATTCGCCAACTGAGCTTTTTGTAAGATGTTTCTAACAGGTGTTGATACAAATACAATGGTACCACCACGCCAATACGTAACGCACCCACAATAGCACAACGATTATGTATAGCCATTCACATTTGGCTTGTTATTATTTGATAATGAATAACCATTTACTTTGTTTAAATTAATATTCTAACCGTAAGTGAGTCACGCTTCGGCATGAATAGCTCAACCGGAGTGATACCACGGCCTCACAGAAAACCAGTGTGAAACAGGGCTTATGCTGTTTTTCACCGAGTGAGAAAGAATACTGGAGGCCCATAACCCAGCCCCTCCCCCATTCCCCTCCCAATCCCCCACCACAGCTCATGGACTAGTTTCACTCGTTGTACTAGTTTGCCACCTATTCCATAAAAATAGCATTCAGTAACAAACATTCAGTAAGCTAAGCCTTTAACAGTTCTCTCCTTAGAAAAGAGTTTTATTGTACTACCACGTTATCCAGTCTGGTGTACTACCACGTTATCCAGTCTGGTTGGTACAGCGTTGGTTTTAAGTTTTTGTCTTTCCTGGGCTCTTGTCCTGGAGAGTTTCCTCTCTTAATCGGATTTAGGACACCCATGGGTTGAGTTTCTACTGACGAGGAGTAACATTTCATATTCTCATCCGTTACCACAAGTGCGCACCAATGTTAGCAATACCTTCATAACTATTCATTTGTAGGTATTCAGGGACAGCAGTAGTGACTCATCTGCAGGTGACCAGTTCACTAGTTTTCACCTGTTACATAAAAAGACATAAAACGAGTAGCATGTACTATATCTGCAACAAGAAATATTTATGTAATTGGCTTTGGTACTTTCTCAGAAATCCATTGTGCGCTAACCTCATTCGGCTATTTATTGAGTTCAAATTAGCTTTTCCTCTCAAACCACTTATAATTACTCAACTGGGAACTGTTTAACGATGACGTAAGAATTTTCGAAGTCAAGGTATGTAATGTATGTAAGAGGATATTTGCTAAGATATTTAACTTTCAATTTGATGAAACTAAAACAATTTATAAGTATTTCATAACATGGGAATAATATTATGAAAAATACAAATAAAATTTGTGAATAATTTAAAACTACTATAAACACGCTTTTTACAAACAAAAAGGACAGAGAAGAAGCTAAAGCTGAAATGAGTAAACAACATTAATTAACTTAACTATCACTACAGTCCCGTAACTCTTTTGATTGATTAATTCATTTTGTGACTTTTCTGAAGCTTCTAGAACGTAACACAGTAAAACAGTAACGCTTTATTTACACCCAAGAAACCTAATATCAATATATAGTCAACATGTAAATTGCAGATGGCGGTTCAAATAATATTCTGGGTCATATTGCTGCATCTCGCGTGCGCAACGACACAGTTTATGCCACAGATGGCCCAAATTGCACAAATGCCCCACGGTTCCTTCCCTTTCTTCGGCTCTCCAGGACAACCAATGCATATACAAATGCCCCAGGGCGGTACGCCACTAGGAGTCATGCCTAATATGCCAGGAGTGCCACCTTCAATGCATATGTCCCCGATGCAGTTACCTCTAAACGGAGCCCGGTTACCGATGGTAGTAATGCCCCACTATTCAAAGAAAAATGAAAAAAGAAGAAAACAGAAAAAAACTAGAAGACGCAACCGTAAGCATTCTAAAGGTGGTTCTTCCTCTTCTGAAGAATCTTGTTCATCGGAAGAGATGAAATTCCGCACCAATAATGATCTGAGGTCTCCAAAGAACAAGAGACAGGAAATCCTAACTCCTGTTGTTTCATATGTGACTAAGGATGGCTATGTCATTTACCAAAAGAAGATTAAAAAAGAGAAGGCAAAGGATTGGTTGGAGCTCTCTAAAGACCATAGTGATGAGTACTTTGGGAAGATGTCAAGAAGCAGAAAACATCATGACCACTAGTATTAGTTTATATTTACTTTTAGGCATTAAAACTTTGCTATCAACTTTTTACCTATAAAACTTTGTTTCACTGAATCGCCGTTTGTTCATTACTTTCCCGAGTGAAGGAAGCCCAAATATCTATTAAGGAGAACACAAAGATCGACAAGGCATTTTTTGGGGGGAGCAAACGAGCAGACTTATCGTCTGATATTAAGCGATTAGTACCGCCCATGCACACCTGCAACACCAGAGGCGTCACAAGTGCGTTGCCGGCCTTTGGGGAATGGGGGGAGAGGTTGGTGGATGGGCCTCCAGTATCCTCATTCACTCAGTGAAACGCAAGCGTTGTTTCTCACCGGTTTTTTATGAGGCTGTGGTATCACTCCGGTCGAGCCGGCCCATTCGTGCCAAAGCGTGGCTCTCCCATGATTCTTGAGTTTGCCAGGCTTAGAGGCAGCAGTAGATAGTTGATTGAATAATTCATCTACTCGTTTGCGTATACTAGAAAAATAATCAGTTAATTTTTGGTACCAAATGGGTATTAGCTAGCGAAAATTTCCTACAACTGAAATTATGTAAGTCATTAGTAGAAAACTCAAATTTACTGTAATTTGTAGGCATCGTAATAGCCTCGAAAACAATGAAACACGTTTATATAAAACTTGTGATTAATTTTTCAAATTGTTCAATGAAGTCAAACATTCGGATACAACAGGACATGGTTGCTATGAAAGTAAGTTTTGTACATGTTTGTTACGCTAGCAGTTTCTAGCACGCATATCGGTCAGAGAGTGAGGCAGAGGATAATAGTACGACAAGGCTCACCTCCGAACGTTAACTTCTTACCAGTCCCTCCAGCCAAGTTGATTCTACCAACGTAACCGTTAATAGAAAACTCAACAACTCTCAACTTTAAATTTTCTGCTGACTGGTCTAATGCTTAGCAGAAACATTGCAATTTATTTGATACCAATCTCATAATTTTACAGATGCATTATCTCAACCTGATAATCCTCATGATCCAGATGTGTGATTCCCTGACGATGTTTATGAACTGCAGGCCATGTGAAGTTCCCTTCGACGATGTGAAGCCAAGGTTATATTGGCCCTGGTTGCCAGGTTACAAGAGCGACGAGCCAAATTACGTGTGGCCATTATATTTTTCTGGCAAGTGAACAGTTTGAAAAGGACTTTATATATGTATATATGACATTTCAGTGGAAACTGTCTTAAATTTGNCCAGTATCCTCATTCACTCAGTGAAACGCAAGCGTTGTTTCTCACCGGTTTTTTATGAGGCTGTGGTATCACTCCGGTCGAGCCGGCCCATTCGTGCCAAAGCGTGGCTCTCCCATGATTCTTGAGTTTGCCAGGCTTAGAGGCAGCAGTAGATAGTTACCTATGATTGAATAATTCATCTACTCGTTTGCGTATACTAGAAAAATAATCTGTTAATTTTTGGTACCAAATGGGTATTAGCTAGCGAAAATTTCCTACAACTGAAATTATGTAAGTCATTAGTAGAAAACTCAAATTTACTGTAATTTGTAGGCATCGTAACAGCCTCGAAAACAATGAAACACGTTTATATAAAACTTGTGATTAATTTTTCAAATTGTTCAATGAAGTCAAACATTCGGATACAACAGGACGTGGTTGCTATGAAAGTAAGTTTTGTACATGTTTGTTACGCTAGCAGCTTCTAGCACGCATATCGGTCAGAGAGTGATGCAGAGGATAATAGTACGACAAGGCTCACCTCCGGACCTTAACTTCTTACCAGACCCTCCAGCCAAGTTGATTCTACCAACGTAACCGTTAATAGAAAACTCAACAACTCTCAACTTTAAATAACGTAGTCAAAACAATATACTAGCCAATAGTTACTAGAGAATCGAGGCGGAGCACTCATGCAACTACGGTAAGAGGGCAGGCCTGCTTCTCTGCCTCTCTGATCTGCAGAGTCGATAAAAGGATATGAGAATAGTTTGTAATTCTTAAAAGTTAGAGGTCAGGAAAGCCTTTAAAGATTAAGTTCTCAGATTTTTCTTTTACCAGTTTAAAATGATTGGTATGAAATGGTACAGAAACTTTATTTTTTCTATTTTCTGCTGACTGGTCTAATGCTTAGCAGAAACATAGCAATTTATTTGATACCAATCTCATAATTTTACAGATGCATTATCTCAACCTGATAATCCTCATGATCCAAATGTGTGATTCCCTGACGATGTTTATGAACTGCAGGCCATGTGAAGTTCCCTTCGAGGATGTGAAGCCAAGGTTATATTGGCCCTGGTTGCCAGGTTACAAGAGCGACGAGCCAAATTACGTGTGGCCATTATATTTTTCTGGAAAGTGAACAGTTTGAAAAGGACTTTATATATGTATATATGACATTTCAGTGGAAACTGTCTTAAATTTGTTTATAAGTCCATAATTAATGCTAAGAAACGAAAATTCAAATAGAGTACAGACAGTAAGACTTTTGCAAACTGGTTGAAGCGTCCAGTCAATTCAAAGTTAATTAAAAGCATGTACAACATTATATTGCTACCGTTGATTTCCGTTTTTTAGCAATAATAAATGAAACATGTAAGCTTACAGGTTGTTTTGTATTTACGTTAGATTTTTTATAAACTAAATAAAATTAAGTTATATACGTTCAATTGTTTTATGTTTTATATACCATCGTGTAAGAGCCACGCTTCAAATGTACTCCAGGATCATCCTTTAAATCTTTTTTAAAGTAAACTAACCAAATGGCTTCCTGAAAAATGCTTTTACAATTCTAATATGTACATGACAAACAGAGAATGAAAGCATAATGACATGATTTGATAGAAATGTTATATTAATCCTTTTTTTTATTATTATTTACACTATTGACATATGTAAATAATCTTGACATAAAAAATGTACATATTTAAACTGTTATAACATTTTATAAACCATGAATTTTGTTGCATTTGATAGTTGTTATTGAATTGTTTAATTTTTATAAAATCACAATTAAATTTAAAAAGAAACAAAAATACGATTAATTAAATTAATGAAATCATTATACAGACGCTGTCATTTATTGTATTGCATGAATTAATTAATATACTTGACCTTTAAAGAATTATTGTGACCCGTTGTGTACTACATTTATGCAAATGTATCATTTCATTTCATTCCGGAATGCATGGGCCGACTCGACCGGAGTGATGCCACGATGCCAGAAAACCGGTGCGAAACAGCGCTTGCGCTGTGTTTCACCGAGTGAGTGAGGATACCGGAGGCGCATACCCAAACCCCACCTCCATACTCCTCCCCATCCCCCAAAAAAATCCCCGCACTTTGGACGCCTCTGGTGTTGCGTGCGTCCATGGGCGGCGGTAATTTCTTACCAACAGCCGATACGTCTGCTTGTTAGCAAACTATACAATAAAAAAAAATATGACGTAAAGTAGTGCAAGGCTTTTGAATTGAGAATTTTTAAATTATTTATTTTTTAGGTATACAGCGTTATTATTCAACTGCGTCAGAAGATAAACGGTCTAGGTTCTACGAATGTACATTTATAGTTTTAAATGTAAATAAAATATTTTTTTTTACGAAGTGTGTTACTGTATATACACCAATGAGGCGTGTTTCGTGTTTTCTTTTTGCTCCTGCCGCATAGCCAAGAGTTGTCTACATGTAATTAACATGATATAAATTGTAGGAATCGTAGGAAAATTATGCTTAGACATGATATATGTGTCGATTCGCACTCTTTTCTTTCTCTTGTTTGTTTTGCTTTTTATCAAATGAGTGGATCACTAGATCCTAAAGACCTGCATCCTTTGGGGTAAGAGGACTTAGGAGGCAGTTGTCAATTAAGTACAATCAGATGAATTGCTGGTCAATACCTGTAAGAAGTATTGCACCACGACGGAACATTATATATTCCCCACTAGATGACCCAGCGGACTTCTTATCGCCATGTTTTTGTTCGAAAATATTTTCTAAATGCCGAAAAACGTGTTTCAGTATTAATGGCTGAATTTCCCTTAAGTAGTGTACAAAGTCGGATTAAAAAATAACACAATTTGGTTTTTGTTTTCATTTTCATCTATATAAACCTTGCCCTGATAATAATAATCTCATAAAAAATGATTCTCTAGTTTCATCAACATTAACAACCCATAATATCCCACTGCTGGGCTCGGTTTTCCTCTCAGGAGAGGGTTAAGGCCATACGTCCCCACGCTGGCCAAGTGCGTGTTGGGGACTGGCAAGAATACATTGTGGCTACGTATCTTGCCGTTGGATGTTTTTAAGCCGCCCGAAGGCCTCCAACTAAGCTTCACGACTGTTATCATATGATAACAACAGGGACCGACTGCTTAACGTGATCTCTGAATCACGGAGACGCTCATGGTAACATGCCACCAGCGGTCACCCATCCAGGTACTGACCGCGCCGTCGTTGCTTACCCTCGTCGATTGTTTCTAATCACCGAGTGCAACTGGGCTATGAGCGCCTCACTCTCTAGTTTTGGTGTGCCTAATTGGTATTTATGGATGTACATACATTTCGGTGATTCATTTTTATTTATATAGATTCTCTAGAAGAATTCACACTATTCTGCACTCTCTGTTGTTATTCATCAAAGACTTGTAAAGAAAAACCCACGCTACTGAACATGGGCTTGTGGGAAGGAGGTTTTGGCCTACTTACTATTTTAAAATTAATAGTCATTTATTGTTATTTTACAAATGTTCCTTTAATTTAAAAAATATTATTGTAAAATAATTCAGTATTTAAATTTGATGAGATGGCGCTTTACTTTAAGTATAAATCACGCTACCGCAAAACGTAATATTATGCGATACATAAAACCATCAATCCAAAGAAATTTCTCAAATGTAAAGATTATTATTAGTGACATATATGTTTAAATAAAATAAATATAGATGTCAATTATTTATATACTTTATACAGCAGACAGACTTAGCCTTAACTAAAGCAAGAAATATCAAACCTTGGTCCATTAAATCATTGTGTAAAATTTATCCACCAACAATTTAAGCATTTACATATGTTTAAGAAAAATAAGTCTCATTCAGCTATATTGAAAGACATAGAAAAATTACTAATCTTCTTGTTGCCCGGTGGCCTAAACACCAACTCTTTATTACCGCTCACGATCTGCTGTGAAAATCTCCTTAAAACTATCTTCTTCTTCTCCCCTTTTTGTTTACTTCTTTTGCTTGCTTTAGGAGATTCAGCAATCACCTTTACTCTCGGCTTCTCATTAGAGTCATTGCCAACAATGACTTGCACCTTCTGCACTTGTTGCGGCTTCTTGTCATCTGCCATTAGTAATGCTGCATCTTTGTTACTCAAACGTTTATTTATTTTTACGTCTCCATTTTTAGCCACGTAACTCAGCATGGGCTTTAGTTTCTCATCACTATCACCGCTACTATCACTAAAAAATCGACGATTGCTTCTTAAGATACCATACCGCTTCTTCCTTTTCCTAAATTTCTTCTTTCTTCTTCTTTCTATTTTCCATACACTGCTTTCTAATTCTGAGTCTGAATCTGAATCCTCATAACTTGAACCACTACTTCTTGATGAAGAAGAATCATCGCATCCTGAAGAGGAGGATTTAATATAGTGAATCGGTGGTGCAGGCACCATGATAACTGGAGGAGGAGCCGGTATAGACATGGGAAAAGGCATTGCAAAACCTGGAGGCTGTGGGGGAATAGGCTGTGGTATAAGTTTATTCGTACAATTGGAAGCTGGAATTAACTCAGGTGGTGGAAGAGCTGGTGCTGAAACTGGAAACGGAAACTGTCCCCAGGGCATATATATTTTAAGTATTCGACGTGGACTTTGAGTGGTGGTCGTACTCGTTTTTTCTTCTTCTATCTGTATGCCAACTGGGACTGGTACGGCGACAGGTACTGGCACTCCTACCGGCACTGGCCTTGGTTGTTGAGCTATTATTATTGGTGGCGGTGGTGGTGGATTCATTATCAACGCGCCCATCGGCGAATATACCATTGGAAATTGGGGTTCTGCTATTGTCATACTCAAAAGTATTATTAACGACCATTGATGTAACGATACCTGAAATATAGCCAACGTAAATGTTTAAAGCTTATGTTTAAAACTTATCATTAGAGTCATTCTTAAAGTCATGCCTTGCCACTATTAAATATTCAGCAACAGCAAATCAAGCATAGTGATACCATTGTCTCACAGAAGTTGAACAATTCTTCTGATGATTTTCACCGAATGATTGAAATTACCAGAGAACTCCTCCAGAGAAACCTCAAAATCGTGAAATGTGTAAATGGCGTCAACATATTTTTAACTCTTGTATCTCTTTACTTATCAGTAAACCTTCATTATAAAAAGGCAATGCATGTGAAAGTACATTGAAAATGAAGTCAAATAACTCACGACAATCATAACACTCCATTAATTTATCAGAAATGATATAAATACTCCTGTGTCTACGTCGTTGAAGATAAAAGACGGGACTGTGTCCTTTACGTTTTCCTTATTCAACTCTTATTTTCGTACTGTGAATCTATTGTACAGTATTCTATAACATTTTTATGACAAACTTTTACTGCATTATGAAATGTGAAATTGTTACAATCTTAACATTTTATTGGATATCAAACAGTAAATGTAGTTATAATAATATCCAGGTTTTTACAAACATTTATGCATTTTAGAAAAATGGAGGTAGTGTTCTCCTTTTTTAGACTATTCATCTGATAGTAAGGAACTACTGCGAACTTGGATTATTAGCTGCGACATCCACGACTTAAGAAACAAGAGAGTTGTAATCTTTGATTACCTCAGGAGTTTAGATGACTTAACGATGTGCCCTCTGTGATTTGTAGAAAGATAGCTTTACCCGGATTTTCTATGAGATAGTGGCTACTCTCTGCTGAGCCGATACATATATATTGAAGCAGCTCTCCCACTTATTGTGCTTAAGTAACCTTGTCCTATATTAAGTAACTAACTAACTTAAGAGCATTAAGAAGCAGAAATTTGTTGCCTCAGTGACATCCTAAGTTATGATAGTTTCTGATGGAGTTCTGTCCATTAGACTTGGCAAAGATTGTCTGATGATAAAGGTGGACAATTGAACTCGTTGTTTTCATTTAAATTAATTTCTCTGCGTACTTGTTACATTCAATTTTTACCCGAATATCAAGGAACGGTTATTGTTAGGCAGTCAGATTAAGGATGTTAATATATCGATGAAACGGATAACTGTATGTTGCTCTGCAAATCCTGTGAGGCGTTGTCGTCAGTTGAGATTTTTATGCACGAATTTGAAGTTTAAATTCACAAGCTAACTCTGTTAAATAGGGGATTTGAAAGGTATGAACCCTGTGATAGAATGTAATCTTTGTAGAAAGTGTCAATTGACGGTTTAAATGATGTAAATGAGTACCGCGTCTTTTTAAGTGGTATCACGCCGTTCGTGCCAGCTTTTAAGTGCAGCTCCTCAGCCTTCATAGCCATTCCTCAGCACGATTTTATTATTCAGCACTCTTCTACTATAATTCTAATACGTCAGCCGATTGGGACACACAGTGACGTAAAATATGTTACGTAAATAAAAAGGGGAAATTTCAACACAAGCAACAATACAGCGTCTAGCTACATAATACTTCATCATTGTGTTTGAATCAGCATATAAGAGAGATATTGCTAAAGTTTCAGTAGCACTTGTAGTTGTTTAATGGAACTTTATTAGAAAGGTAAGTGATTTAATTTTGATTTCAGCTATATTCAAAATAAATTTAATAGCATAGACACTCTGTGTGGGACTTCAGTAGAATGAACATAGCACCTTAAATATTATTTAAAATCGAAATGGTTGACACTCGTTCAGAAGACCTTCGTTTAACAGTGGATGACGATAGGCTGATCGTGATCGTGACTCAGATTGTCTTCCCAGGTGAAGAATAGGTTGTTTGTTATAGTTTAAGCGTGAAATACTTGGGTAATATCGATTTTATAAATATACTTTACAAGATAAATTGGGTGCATTGAGGTATTCTGATGTTTTATCTTTTTTCTCAGACAATGATGGAATTCCTGCTACTGGTCTATCTATTCTTCACCATTTTAAGATTAACTTCTACTTACAACTCCAATAATTTTCAAGATCTTCAAAACCACTGTAAATGTCACAAACGACCAACGGGACCGCCATCTGTCTTCTATCGACAGGCAAGTGACCAACCTATACCTGTTCCAGTTCCAGTACCATCTTCTGGTTTTCCTTACATGCTGTATATCCAGGGCCTGCCACCAGATATAGCCCGTTCAATAGCCAATGGTGCATTTACCCAAGAGATGCCCAATTCCGGGTCAATACCAATCTTGCCCATGAAACTACCGATTATTGTTTTACCCTTCTACGCACACGGTTTCAATCCGTATCGAAATACACTTCAATTGAGTGCAAAACTTCCTAAGCCAACACATAAAAAGCAACTCTATCAATATCTGATAAAACGTGATGATCTTTCATCAGAAACTGGCAATGTGGATAATGCGTCTAATTCTTGTAATGGCAGGTGTAAAAAGACACAAGGCAAGAAGAATAAGGAGTATTGAATCTAGAGACGCCATAACAGTCCAAGATTAGATTTGGAATAGAATTAAAGAACTGTTTTAAATGTTTTTAAGAACATTAGGAAAAAAAGGGTCTTCAAAAAAGCGACTCCGAGCGAGCTAGCTAACTGATCATAGTAAAAATTTCGACAGAACTAGAAAACAAGACCTCAAGCAAAAAAGAAATCTACTCAATATTAAAACTCTTGACGGTAATGATTTTAGCTTTGTATTTTTGTATTAATCTAAAAAAGTTAAATAGTGGGAGAAAAGAATAGTAGACTAAATAATTATTAGTGTTTTTATATCATAGCCCAGTTGCACGCGGTGTTTAGAAACAATCACCGAGGGTAAGCAACGACGGCGCGGTCAGTACCTGGTTGGGTGACCGCCAGTGGCATGTTATCATGAGCGTCTCCGTAATTCGGAGGTCACGTTAAGCAGTCGGTCCCGGTTGTTATCATAGGATAACAGTCGTGAAGCTTAGTTGGAGGCCTTTGGGCGGCTTGAAAACATCCGACGGTAAGATTACGTAGCCACAACGTTGTCTTGCCAGTCCCCAACCCGCACTTGGCCAGCGTGGGGACGTATGGCCTTAACCCTCTCCTGAGAGGAGACCCGAGCCCAGCAGTGGGACGTTATGGGTTGTTGATATAATATAGAGTGTTTTTATTGTAAAAAAAAATATTGTAATCTATATATATGAAAATAAATTGCCGAAATGTATGTACGCGCATAACTTCCCATTGGCTGCACTAAAGTAAATGATTCTTTTTTTATGTATTCGTTATTGTTAGTACATGGTTGGTTTAAAAAAAAATTAAAAAGTACGGTAAAAGTCTTTTTTTTGTCCGCGACTCTTACACTTCTGGACCGATATTAACCTAACATAGTTAAGAACCACCGCAAGGAAACTAGCTTTCAAATTTAAAAAACCGCATCGAGATCGGTCCATCCCTTTGAGAGCTACAATGTCACAGACAGACAGACCCTCTTTTTGCGTTGAGGTTTAAAAATATATGACACTACCACAGAAATCTAAGTAAGATTATAAAAAGTGTGTTGTGTTTGGATCTATCGGGTACGCGTGTTGACGGCTCGTTGCTATATCTACATTCGCAAAAAATAACTAACAACACATAGGCGCCGAGAATATTATCCAAACTGGACTAAACCGTACTTATGTTCATTTAAGAGTTATATTACGTCATATTAATCCGCTCACTTCACACAATGATAACACTTTCTATACATGTGGTAGTGATTGCATAATCTACACTAGTGCTTGACTACAGGTAATACTGTAATACCAGGAAACCAAGGAATAATAAAAGAAAAGTTATTAGCGGGTACGTACCTTGTTGTTAAGCATAATTTATTCTTCAAAACAATTTTAGCGCCAATCCTTGGCGCATTATTTTTTCACTGATTTACAGCTTTTTCTGTCCATGTAGACATATAAATTATATAAGGTTCAACTCTATTAAAACTATTTTAAAACATGTCTAATTATCAGATTCCATTTAGATAAAAGCATGAAGATTCAATTTTGTGAACTCAAATACACAATAGGTTCCTACACATTACGTATTTTACTATTCTTTTATCTTTATTTTAGATTTTTTAATTTATAAGATTATCAAATAAAATTTAAATCGCAATTTTTTAACATAATTACGAATAAATGGAAATTGAAAACCCCTAAAAGTAGTAGATTTTTCTTCAATCAATGACGCGGAGTACAGAATAGAGACGAAAAAAGATTTGATACTTTATGGTAATGAGTACTTTTCTTTTTGTTTCGAGACTTTTTTAATCGATAAATTGCTATGTATATTTTATTAAATGAGTAAAAGTAATGAATTGGAAAGGTATCAAATCGAGTAAAAAAACTTGTTTGAACTTGCGGTCTTACGGTAATTGAAATCCCCGTCAAACAAAAAAGGTCACCATTAGACCCTAATAACCCTCTTTTGAGTCCTCATATCACTCCTCGGTAAGGAAAGTACTCGATGCCTCAAGGTACTTGATATTTCTATACTTTGAACTATCGATACTTTGGTTTCGATACTTTTATGAAGTCACGAGTATGATACTTTTTTTCGATGCTACTCATAAGTACAGTTTCGATTTTCTTTTTGACAGCGTGTCCCTAGCAAAGATAAATGATTTTGACAACTTTGACATTCGATATTGGCAACTTATTCACGTAAATTGCCGCGTAATGTGAAGACGTTCGCATTTGTGTTAATAAACTTTTTACATGAAGTGCCGGTTTTATCCAAAAAATATTGCAGAAGATGGACGTTGTTGTAGAATTTATTTCTAAGCAGTGCTGTGCCAATTCTGTGGGTGATTAAAGTGTGTATTGATATGAAATTAATGTGATAGTGTTGTGTTAACGTCAAATCTTTTAGATAACACTTAAAGTATTTGCGCTTTTTAATAATGGATGCGGCTGAGAGTAAAGACTGGAAAAGAAGCGTTGGTTTTCCGATCAATTACAGTTCTACAAGCTCCGATGATGAGTTGTAAGTGTTAATTAAATTATCGTGGCTATTACATATTCTTGCGTTGACTTGCCGCCGGAAATCTTTTTAGTGTGTTTTTAGTTTATCTATCGCAGCGATACACGTAAGAACATTGTTCTGTTTATTCAAAAGTCAAGTTTTACAATCACATATTGCGAACAAACTTATGACGTACATAAATAACGTAAAGAGGAACTTTAATTTTTTTTTGTATGTTAACCTTTTCAAATACCAACTAGACTTCACTAGAGTTTTCTATGTGCTACTAAAACACAAAGTAAAATAAATACGAGTAATCTTTGAACATTTCCAAAAGATAGTTAAGAACTTTAGTTTTGCACAGATTGTTTGTCCATAACCATTTCATAATTATATAATTAGTAACTGATGCACTCAACTCGCTCTGTATCTCTTTTTAATCATGCTGGGCTTCTATTCATTTGAGCATAATGTTAACCTATCTTAGGCACCCCAGCCTAAGACACATTTAAAAAGTTCAAGAAAATTGGTTACATACTCTTGGAGATCATCATGAGAAATAATGTGAACAGATAATTATATTTATTTGGTGTTCTACTGTTATTCTAAAATAATTATCAATAAAAAAATGACTTCTAAAACTGGTGCAAATTAAAAGGGAAGCACCAGTTTAAAAATAAAGAATCATCTAAATCGATTTACCCAGTGGAAACTTCTGAAGTAACAAACATAAATAATAAAGGCGAATTGAAAACCTCCTATTTTTAAGTCCGTAAAGAAGAAAACCATATTCTTGATGATAGACTTTATCAATAAGTAATAAAAGATGTAATTTCTATTTAGAATTTACATAAATCAGAATACAAAAAGAAATTATTTTAATGTAAAAAGTGTGGGGTGCCTGATGTTATCACCTCATTGTGTGCGCTGTGGGTAAGTGTGTGCAATCCCAATCACTACCTTAATAAGACTTCCCAAAAAAATTAATCTTTCTACTTTTTTTGGTTTACTTATAAAAGTCTGTTTTATAGTTTTTTTATAACTATTATTTATTATAACTTTATTCCTTCTCTAAATCTTATAATAATTTGATTGTCTGGTAGAGAATGCTTTTGAACATTTAGTTTACCAATGCACCCAGCAATAGATATAGTTGATTTTGCACTCGGCTCTGCCTGCATCCACGCCTGATCTTTTATATATAGACCGTTCAGTGACTCTACTCTGCCTGATAGAAAGCATAAGCAAAATCTAAAAGTACTAGTCACCATACTTATTGCCAATGCAAAAATACAGCATGCAGCCACACAATGGTGGTTTGAATGGTGGAGTGATACTTCTGCATCGAATGAAACACAACATCACTATTGCTATAACTTTAAGATAATCTTCTGTGCGAAGGTAGTACCAATCCCGTCGAGCCAGCCCATCCGTGCTGAAATTACTCTACTGCCTCTAAAAATTATTGAAATCAGTGCAAAGGCTTAACCATGAAAGTGTAACAGACGGACAGAGTTACTTTTGAATTTATATGTGGTCCAAATTCCAAGAAACTATAAACAAACCTGGTACTATGGATTAACGCGAATTGAGTTAGTATGATGTGCATTGATGTGGAGTAGTGAGGTATAGAAATACTATCGACAAATTTGAATTATGATAGACCATAAGCTTACTTTGTTTCATACATTCAAATACAATTAGGTTGATATTCGCTTAAATATGCATTTCTATGGTAATATTTTGGCAAACTGGCAATATGTTGGTGCAATGATTTAGCTCTGAAAGCACAGTAGACAGGCAGAGACTCCTTCAAATTTAGAATATTAATATGGATCTTCACATATCTTCCACACACAGAGTATAATGAGAAAAATTTATTAATGCTAGCAAACCTTTACGTAAAAACTAGTATGGCACACAAACCTTTTGCACTTGGTAGTAAACAAACCTGAAACCTTTCATAATACAAAATTACATTGTTAGTAAATTATGATAGCAGTATTTCACATTGTGTGGTATGTTTAATATACATTGCCAGCTATTTGCCTGCTATTAAACGTTAGATTGTGTTATCAGCAGTTAATGTTATCAGCCATTACTGAGGCATGTCATTCCCAGTAATGCTCAATCAAGATTAAAGTAAACAATGTCTGTTTGAATACATGCACATTAAGGGATCACTCTAATTGGTTTTTTATGTCCAAATTATTAGAATAGTACTCTTAGAAACCGTCATCATCTCAGCCGAAAGTCGTCCACGAATGAACATAGACCACCTTGAAGGTTCTCCACAATAGCTGTTACTCTGCCTGCAAACTACGGCTTCTCACAACCTTCACTAAGTCATCAAACCTTCTTGTGGGATGTGTACCAAGGCTGCATTTTCCATTCTTAAATATGCAGCAGCAGGTCCGCAGAGTATATACATATATAACTGTTGTTGTAACTAGCACACTTCAAAATTAGTAACCCATTGGCAAGTTCTGGACAAACTTCCATTTCCTTTTATGGATAATTGAGATCACATGTAACATTTTACTCATCAAAAATTAAAGAATAATTTGTTCACCATCATCTTTTAATAGTTAGTCTACTGTACGTAAGCTTCCTTTGAAAGAAGGTTTTGGCCTACTGTACCACCCTAGCCAGGCAGGCTGATGTAAGGTTTGTTTTTGGTGAGTATACCAGTAGACAGTGCCCGATAAAATGTGGGCAGGTGCTGGGAGAGGTCCGGATGTGTTAATTACGGCTTTCTCCCTTCTCTGGCGCAGTGTCACACAGTGTGGTTGAAAGAAAAGGGTTTGTTTTAGGTATTCTTTCTTTTTTCATTGATGTTCTACTACTGTTGTAGTTTGGCCCCTTAGCCGCCTCTTAAGACACCCATGGTAGGAACACTTTGGTGGTGTCTGTGCAAAAATTTCAGTAATTGGGTCAATTTGTTGCAACTATTCAGTGAAAGTGCCTTGGTGGTGTGGCGGTAGTGTATGAGACTGCTGTGCTTGGGGTTTAATTCCCGGGTCGGATCAAATGTTTGTATGATCTGCAAATATTTGTTTCGGGGTATGGGTGTTTTCTATGTATAGTATGTATGTATGTATTTACAAATAAATTAAGTAGATATAAATATATTTTAAATACATTAGTTGTATAAGCACTCTTAACACAAGCTCTGCTTAGCTTTGGGACTAGAAGGCGTTGTGTTAGATGTCTGAAATATTTTATTACCATAGTCACTAAAATCTGCTGTGAAGATCATTATTAGTTCACATCAGTAGAATGTTTGAGTTTTCAGATTTAATGGATAAATGTGTGAGTTTATATTTTCTGCTCCAATGAGATAAATGTTTAAAAAAAACTCTTTTTGGTCTTAATAATTAAACTTTAACTTTTTTACTTTAAAATGTATTGATTTTGAACTTTAATTAAAAAATAAATGAACTTGACTTTCATCTATATTATCAATATATTAGATGTGCCCTGCGTTACCTGTGTTTGTTGCTGTACCTTTGCTTGTCCTAGAACAATCTACATTTTTTTTAGCTAAAAAGTAGCCTATATGCTACTCCAGCCTATAATCTGTCTCTTTGCTAAATTTCTCTCTCACACTCACTCACAAATTTTTGCATATATATAGAATATCATAGAATCCTATCATCATCACAAGCGAAGAGTGTATTTCTAAGTATTATTTGCCTTTTAGAAAAGTAGAAGACCAGTGGACTTAAATCAGTTTCTGTTCTTTTGTAACTCTGTTTTGAGCCTGCTATATTCGGCATTAACTGAACATGAAACTGAACATGAAACATGAACTCATTTATAGCTAGAAGATAACCCCCTCAATTCCAGAGTGTGGTGCTGCAACCTCTTCTAAAAAATCCATAAGTAGGTACTTGGTAATAATTTTCCCTGGTTCCATGTATGCTCTGAACAGTGGTTCAACCATATTGATAAAACACAAACTCGAGAACGATAACTCCATCTGACGCACTCGAAAAAAAAAACTATAAAAGTCTGCTTCTATGTAAAAAAATTCATAGTCATATCTAAAAACTAGACACTTGGAGCTACAATTTCCTTTTTTTATTTTTTCTGTACGACCATTTTCCTCGGAGTTACAGCTCGTTGAAAATAACCCAAAAATTTGGATTTTTTTTCATATCCATTAATTTTTGTGACTAGTATATGATAATTTGAAAGATGTACTTAATAAACTATTTAATTCTGAAAGAGGGGGGTGTATTTTTGCGGTCTTTTTCTCCTTAGTAACTCGTAAGTCGACTCGACGAACGTTTTTATACTTAACCTATTGAGACATTACGATATCACAATGAAGCCGGGGAAGCCCCACAGCGCTTTCCGACGGACGGCGGAGGCATAATAAAATGTTTATGCCGTGCAGACAAAAGGATCGTGACGAAAGGCCAAAGGCCGTTTAGTAGACACAATGAGGTTATACATTTGTTAGGAAGCTGTTTTTTTTTGTAAACTGTACATCATGTACGCAGTTATTTTTATGTAATATTGTTTTGCTACGTAGAAAAAAGCATTGGATTACGTATTCTGTTACAAATATGAATTTTATGACAGAAAGCTGTTATAAGTTTAAACTGTTATAAGTACAAGCTTTATCGACACAGGGGGGCAGTGAATTTTGGTGTTTTCATCTAATTCACCTCGACAGTAGAGTACATCTGGCGTCTGCTTGTGTCGATCTATGATTTTTATCTGTAGCTTCAATTTAACGTTTATAAAGGTCACTTAGTGTCTTAGTTGAGTAAATGATTTTGAATTTGTATTTGAAACAAATTCTACTATTGAAAATGTGTTTAATCATGGTACTTGAACATGGACTTTTATCGTGGGAGAGCCATATATAGGCTCGATAAAAGTGACACCGCGGTCTCACAGAAAATCGGTGCTCGGCAATTATTATTCTTTTGTTCAAATATGAAGCCTGTCAATGTGGCGCTACTCTGCTTGATGGAAAACATGAGTAGAATCCAAGAGTGATGGTCATTATACTCATTTCGGATGCAGACAACAGACCCACACTATGTCGGCCTCGTGAGATGCTTTTTCACGCCCGCTTAAATACATCTGAGGGTCATAATTGGAAGGAAACATTGGTTTCCTCGTTTTTACGCGACTGCGAAAGAGGAAGGGTTATGTGTTTCGAGTGTATGTATGTTATTTGGTTAGCACGATCTAAAGCCTAAACGGCTTGTCGTATTTTTATGTGAGTGATGTCAATGGATTTGTCTCAAGTTGTGAGAGTGACACTGGATATACCAAAATTATAATAAAATAAATTAAAAATAATATTAAAAAATAATAATTCAGTTCTTGCTATGTTTTCAGTTCTTTAATGAATTTAATAAAGTAGGCAGATATTGACGCAGTCGGGTTTTATTTTAACACTTCGTTACTTGATCCAATAAGTGAGGAGAACATTATTGATTGTGAATTGGTTGATAAACAGAGCGGCAAAGCACTTGTCATGCATTTTTAAGTCAATCAAACGATGAAATTATTCATAATATTTCAACTCACATCACATCAACAACTTTTATTGGCTCACTGCTGAGCCATAAGCTTCTCATACGAAAATAAATTTTGGCCTGATATATCACGCTACCGAGACGGTTTGATAATATAGGCTTTGGTTCAAGCTTTCCTTCTTTTTCCAGTGACATTGAATTTATTCCTATAGTCGCCTTCAGCGAGTCCCATGGCCCCGAACAGTTCGGATTCCGAGCTGAACACTCCACAACACCAACTCGCGAGGGTAATACACGACATCGCGGCAGCACGTAACAAGCGCGAGCGACTCGTTGCAGTCTTCCTCGATATGGAGAAGGCGTTTGATCGCGTCTGGCACGCCGGTCTGCTATACTGCTGTCCACGAGTAGTGAAGATCGTGGCCACCTTTCTGCAAAGACAGATGCTTTCAAGTGGCCGTTGCAAGCGCCTTGTCTACAGACCGATACATAGGTGCCGGTGTGTCCCAGGGAAGTGGCGGTCTCCAGTGTGCTATTCTTGTTACACAAACGACATCCCCGTCACTGATGGCGTTAAACTTGCCCTGTACGCCGACGACGCGGCCTACATTACCACATCAGAAAACGGAGCCAACGCTGTTACCAAGATGCAGCATACTCTAGATGCACTTCCTAACTGGCTAAAGGACTGGAAACTGACGGTCAACGTGGCGAAGACTCAGGCGATCTCCATAGGAAGCGTGACACTGCCGCAGGCAAAGCTCATGGGGCAGAATATCGAGTGGTCCGGGACGGTGAAATACCTCGGCGTGTCCATCGATCGCACTCTCTCCATGAAGCCCAACATAAACAACGTCGTAACCCAGGTTCGTGCCGCGCGTTCCCTTCTGCGGCCCGTACTATCGTCCCGGCTGCCGCTCCGTGCGAAGCACGGTGTGTACAAGACGTACATTCGCACCCGTCTTACATGTGGTGCCGGCTGCGTGCGCAGCAATCGCTCGCAATGCGCACCCTCGCAAACGCACCTCGCTTTCTGCGGAACAGGACGATCTCCAGGGACATGCGCGTGGAGTACCTGGATGACTTCGTAGGACGCCTGACTAGAAACCTGTTCGTAAGAGCTGACGGATCGCAAGCCCGCTACCTTCGGGAGCTCGCGCCTTACCATCGGCGACCGCCGGACAGGTATGGCCTGCCACGAGATCTCATCTCTGTGGCTACCCCTCCCGGACAGTCTCCGATACTCACCGGACCATCCCAAACATCCGACCTTATGCTAGCTGACGGGCGCTCCTCAGGGTCTATACCCCCAGGAGCTCGACCTCGCTAAGCACAGGTCACACCAACTGAACCGAATTTCCAACGGGCTCATCTGGACCCAATCCAGTGACCCGCCTGTAGTTGCAGGCGGCGCGGATCACTACTTGAACAGGCATTAGAACTAGAAAAGTTACCCCGAGACCCTAACTGGTGTCTACGAGAAAAACCTTAAGAGAGAGGGATGGTCACATTCTTAAATCGTCATTCCTTCCTGATTAATCCTGAAGATTAACAAGTGTTTATAGGAATAAGAATAAACCGTTACCATGGGAGAGCCAAGCTTCGGGCATGCATGGGTCGGCTCGACCGGAGCGATACCACGGCCAAACTGAAAACCAGTGTGAAACAGCGCCTGCGCTGTGTTTCACCGAGTGAGTGAAGATACCGAAGGCCCATACCCCATAGGCACGCACTGGCTTTGCGGGTGTACATGGGCGGCGGTAATCGCTTACCACAGGCGACACGACTGCTCGTTTGCCCCCTATTCCATAAAAATAACAAGGCAATTTGTAATCAAATCACATTTGAGACGGGGTCAATGAATTTTCTATCGAGTCTGTCTACATTTTTATCTGTCTTAAAGTAATACATGTTTGCTTTATTAGATTATTTTACTGGACTCGATGCAAATGTTGAATGACATTCAATGAAACCAATAAATCTTCCTTGTAGCCTGTCGAGAAGTAAGTGTAAATTTACTGTTTTTTCACATACGAGATCTGGTGTTTTCAAGAAACTGTCACACAAACAAAACTATGAAGAAATAACAGGAAACACAGTGTAAAAGACTACAGATATAATATCAAGCAAACTAAATTAACTGTTACTCAAACCTTCACTACACATATTATCATACTTGATTTTATTCGCGGCTCTGCCCCGTTTATAACGGAGGTAAGGTTACTATGTAAATAATTACGTGTCATTCTGATATAAAAGCCACATTATTTACTGTAAAGTTATGTCTAAATCTAAAAGGTTAAACAAACATTCATATATTTTCACAAACTTTCGCATATTTAACCCCCGACGCAAAAAGAGAGATGTTATAAGTTTGACGTCGATGTCGTGCATCGTAGTTCTCAAACGTATGGACCGATATCTATGGGTTTTTTCATTTGGTAGCCAGTTTTCTTGCGGTGGTTCTTAGCTATGTTTGGTTAAAATCGGTCCCGCAATATAAGAGTATCATCAGGTCATTTCCAAAATTACTCGATTTACTCGATTAAGTACTTGCGTAGGGGGTTTTTTATTTATTTTTATTTTAGCTTGTAGTATTAATAGCTAGGTAGGTAGGCTAGGTACTAATCACTATCAATTGTTTTTCTACTAGTTGGATATCCACGAGAAAGAGCCTCTCCAATTTCACGCTACTTGGTACGGCTCGGCTTCTCGCAAAAAGGAAGGAACATGATAAGTGAAAATTCTATTTTTCGATGGTTCTAATTTTGTTTTTGACCTCACTAAACTAAAATTTACTAAATTTTTTTTGTGTGTTTTAACATATTATACTATATTTTTAATTGTTTACAGTCCATTTTTTGATATCTCAAATCTCACTAAACAGAACTAAGGTTCTAACTGTGTTTAGTTCCAATACCAAATAAACTTTATTCAGAGACACTCACTTGTTTATTACTCGAAAAAGCTTTGGCATAACCAAAATAAGTTAAATTACTCGACTCAGGGCATATTTTTTCTTTTGAAATTTTATTCTTGTGTTGGACATTTTAAACGTACAACATCTAACGCTGTCGCACTAAACTAAGATGCCGTTTAAATATATGCCGACTAAACTAAACTCTGATGAAAAAATTACAAGTAATAATTATGTAAGTATTTAGACAGCATGTTTAGTAGTTTAGGGCGACATGTCAAGTTTTACGTCACATGTCACATGTTTGTTACACTTAAACGTTCAACACAAGAATAGCAAATAAAAAAATATGTTTTAAGTTGAGAATTTAAGAAATTTTGGTTTTGACAAATTAAATTTTACTTTTTTAACTAATACGCAAGCCTGTGATCAACTTTTATTTGGTACTGAACTAAATATAGTGCAAGCTAATATGTGAGACATCAAAAACTACATAATCCAACAAAAATTTTAGTGAAATTTAGTTTAGGCGCTCATAGCCCAGTTGCACTCGGTGATTAGAAACAATCAGCGAGGGCAAGCCACGACGGCGCGGTTAGTACCTAGATGGGTGACCGCTGGTGGCATGTTACCATGAGCGTCTCTGTGCTTTGGAGGTCACGTTAAGCAGTCGGTCCCGGTTGTTATCATACGATAACAGTCGTGAAGCTTAGTTGGAGGCCTTCGGGCGGCTTAAAAAACATCCAACGGCAAGAGATTTACGTAGCCACAACGTATTCTTGCCAGTCCCCAACCCGCTTTGGCCAACGTGGGGACGTATGGCCTTAACCCTCTCCTGAGAGGAGACCCGAGCCCAGCAGTGGGACATTATGGGATGTTGATTGATTGATCGATTAGTTTAGTGATGTCAACAACAGAATTAGCAACAATGTCTTATAATAACTAAAAAACTGGCGTTTTCCTTGTGTCTATCTACACGCGGAATAGATTTATGCTCCATTCACAACTTACCCCCAAGGTGCGTGTGTGTGTTTCTATATAATAATGAGTAAAAACATTTTGTGTAAATAATTTATTCTTTATTCTAGACCTAGATTGTGACCTGCTTTTTTCATTAAGTTAACGCTTTCTGTAGGTCATACGTTTGTCTGGCACAAATAATATGTATAATTTATTCAGAGTAAGACTTAATATAACGCTTAGTTATAACAAAGCTATGAAATACCCAATCAATAAGTAAAACAAACTTATTTATACTCCCGTCACAACTGTTATAATCCAGTTGCGAGGTCGGCTTTGACGTTACACATTTTAACCATAAGCACCGTATAATTTCACTATTACGTCACACAGAAACCGGCTTCATTCAGAAAAAAACGCGACGTATTATCAGTACCTACTGTTATCAGTGCGATACGTGTTACGTGGCGACGAAAGGTTGTAATATTGAAACTGCGCTATATCTTATAAGAATCATGAATAATATAAATAAATTTACCTCTACTATTTTATAAAACAGTAGACAGTGCGTAGTGATTAGGAACGTCATTCACAATGATACGAGTGCACAATGTCCTTGGCTATGGATTTAACAATAGACAACTTTCACACGAATATTTAAAAACGTCTCATTCAAAATTTTAATACTTAACTTTATTTGCAACGAAAACCCGTCTGCTTATGACCTTGTTTACGATATAATTTATTGCAATAAAACTAATGTTTTGTTTGATATATATTTTCTAGCATATACAATTTATATTATAATACGTGTACATAATTGTTTGTACCCCGTTCAAAAGATAAATATTAATCAACTAAGGAATTTGGCACTCAAAATATTTAGTTTATTACTAGTACATACCTCTTTGGATGTTCTTTACGTCCATTTCATGTATGTTTGCGTGAATTGTCTTTTTAAAAAAACCAAACAAACGAAACTACCAGTAAAAGTGTAGAAAGCTGATATTTTTACGTGATGGAATGTTTCGCTTTAGGAGACACAGGAATATTCATTGATGTGATTTCTCGTTTGCCGGCCTCAGGAGTCAGGTGTATTATTATTTTTAAGACATACTCCGTACTAGGCATAAATGCTGTTTTGTGGGAGACTTAACAAACGTACGTGAAATGGACACAAACAACATTCAGACTCGGAACTTAAAGTTGTGGTTCAACAAGTGTTGTCGCATGAACTCACAAACATGTAGTGCAGTAGAAAACGACGTGGGAACTATGACGCTATCTGCGCAGTCATTTAAAAGATCAACAAGAAGTATATCATCAGTAAACTCTTATTATTTCAATAGGTGGCAGGTTTTTCAGATTATTATGTTTTCTAGTATATTTTCTTAGTCACATTCTGTTTCTGTCTTGATGTTCTAATTTCATCTTTCCTCCTTTCACCAGCGACACAAAAGACGTGGTGTTCAGAAATCCACGCCACTCGTCCAAATATCTGCTCGCTGACTGCGGAGATGGTGCTGAAGCGGACCTGCTCGGCACCACCCCGCCCCGCTCCAGGATCCGTGACAAAGAGAGGGGCAGGAAGTTAGTGTAGATTTGTTATTGTGTGCTTTTCTGTGTGTTGTTTTGTTTTTTGTGAACTAAGGGCCACAACACGCTTGCTACTTTTAGTATCGACGATCGGCGACTCGTCGATTTTTAGAAGCTAATACGGCGACTAAAATCGCGTTACAGCATTGACGCGAGATTTTTATACCGCGATCGAAAGCAGAGAATCGCTAAAACGTGATGCAGCATCGATTTAGTCGCAAAATCGCCAATCGCTGATTCTAAAAAGAGCTTGTGCGCTGTGGCCCTAATGCGTATGTTTGTTAATATATATATTATATTATCTTGAATACGTAGATTGTCACTTAAGTATAAAAAGTATTTATTATTGCAACTATTTGTCTTTTTCTTTCAAACCTTTGTTTTTTATTTACTATATGCAAATTCTAGCCTCTTTTTTCTTACATCTGCAATATCGTGGAATTTACACGCTGCACTTACCTTACTAAGCATGACTCATACTATCTGCTACTATATGGTTTTTACTGCTATCTGCTTTTTAAATACTAATCCCCTTTTGATTAAATAGTTAACAACCGAATTGCGGAGTCACCAGCCTTTGTAAAGCTCTGATAATCCTTCTCACAAGCATGAACGCACTATGATCTTGCATTAAACAACATCTATGTTTTAGTTTAAGATTGCACGAATAAATATGATGAACACAAATTTTAGAACGCTTTAATTAGTTTTTTTTTAACTATATTTATAACTAGCTTATGTGTTACCTCAACAATAGCCAACGTCTTTCCTCAAAAAGGATCTGTATTGTACAGACACATTTATTTTGGAAGTTATAATATTAGTATGGTTCTTAAAATGATTCAATGGCGGTAATTTTTTTATAGAATTGGGGGCAAACGAGCTGACAACTTAGGATTACTATCGGTTATGGACTGGAGCTACTCAAGAGTCTCAAGGACTCGTATTCCTCGCAAAATCAGGGGGAGGAGGGTTTCGCACTGGGTAATCCAGTAGACGCCTGTAGATAGTGTTGACAGTGTGACAATCGAGAATCATTTCCGATAGATTTTCCTAAGGGCACAGTCTTTTGAACGTTGACACGACACAAACTCATTTTTAGGTGATTTCTGGTCTTGTTTGGACTGTTTTTGAAAGACGGAATTAGCACCAATCAATAATGGGGAAATCCCGTCTTGTTTGCCGCGACAAGTCCCGAGCTTAATAGTTTTGACAGTCTATGTGTTTGTTTGTATGTTTCATCGTAGCGTGAAAACAACTGAACTGATTTTGATTGATGGAACGTCAATAGATTGGTGATAATAGCCCGGGTGGCTTCAGATATATAAATTTTACCCAAAGGTTTTAGTCTAGTTAGTTGTAGCCGAGTTATAGTTATTAAACTTCTTGTTCAAACGAGTGGTTGAGGAAATACTTAATAAATACAAACAGTTCTAATGTACAAACAAGTAAATGAATGTTCTAGGACAGTCCACAGTGTTGCTTATGTGCCTACAACCTATATTTTAATACGTGAAGCAAAATCTTTTACCCCCTTTTTTTTTACGAAATACTTACTTTACAGCTAATTACGGAATAATTACTTTATATATAAAGGAGTGCATAATGCTAATATTTATTTGAATAAAAATACATTAAATTAAGTAATAAAATTAACATTCCACTAACTATCATGTGTATGATACACACATACAGTACTGGGCAAGAAATAATGCACATACTAATCTAGAAAGAGAAAGCATGAAATACTAACAGTCCGTAACTCCACCGCATTTGTCGAACGACTGACAAAACGTAACACATGTAGTGTGCGAAAGGGACAACGCACTACAAAGCCGAAACTAGCCAAATGTCTCTTTCTAGAGGTCGTTGTGCATTATTTCTTGCCCAGTTCTGTGCACAATGCATAAAAACAAATGTATGTATGTCAAAGTCAAACTAAAAAGGTAACTATTTTTGTCTACACTGTTATACTGAATGTCAAAAGTAGCCATGATGAAATCTTTGATTAAAGAGCCTATGATTGATTAGGCAAAAGAAACAGAAAGAAAGAAAAAGAATTATGGACGAATTTCGACCTCTGGGCGACCACTAATACGTACATATAATATTGTAATGTTGAATTTGATAAAGCCGCTTTCACGTTATAGTATTAAATCAATAATGTGCGATATCCATTTGTCACGAAATGTTAGTTCGTACAACGTTACCTGGTTAGCAGCAATATTCCATAATTTTTTAAAGTTATTTGTATTATACAAATAACTTTGCTTGCTGACGTTTACCTTCCGCTGATCGATTAATATACATAGATTTTCTAATGTTAAAGCTAAAGTACGAGTTTCAAATACATAATTTTGATTCGATTCATACTCAGGACAAATATTGTGTGACTTGCTGACCCCTGCGACCTCGTCTGCGTCTCCTATGGCCTGTAGCGTGATGTTATAAATCGTGAACAAATTTAGTGACCATAAAAATAAAGAATTATAACGGTGATTACGCATATGTTTTATGTATAACTTATATGTTCATTACTTGTTTTATTAACATATTTCATTGATACTCCGTTTCTTTTGGTCGAAGCGTGATGAAATACAGCATTCTCGATTACTAGGCTATTGAACTGTGAAATAATTTTTCATGTAAGAACCAATACTTCCTGACATAAGAACCAAGCAAACAGTTCTTCAGTTCTATATATTTTTTACACTCTTCAGTTTTACTTCTAAGTATAGATAGATTGACCGTATACAATTTGTATTGTCGGTCCGTAATTTATCACATCATCACTATAACAGCCTTATTAGCGATTGTAGAAAGAGATTCGATGCGAAACACTTGTATCTTGGCAAAACTGGTCACCATAGTACGGATCTGCTTCTTTCAGGATTATATTGCCATGTGTGAAGTTATAATTATTATCAGCTATTTACAGCTACAAGTGTGTAATCAGTTTTACGGCTCTACAATTTGTTTTCAATTCATTTCACTCTTCCAACTAAGTGATTAAAGTTAGGTGCATATCTTTTATGATAAGTGATTGAAGAATTTGTGATTATAGCAACTATCAAGGTCATTTACGTGACCTTCCTATATAAATTATCAAACCGTATCAATAGAACTGAGCTGATGGCGGATCCAGGAGTTGGACAATGCAAGATACATCAACTCCATCGTTAATGTGATCACGTTTAGAGTGGTTTACACTTAAATTCTTCACCAATCGTAACGCTAAAAGCACTGGCCGACTAGGGAGAGAGGCAACCCCTACAGATATAATTAATAACCACTTATTCCAACATATACAGGATAACACATGGTTATATACAGAATTGAAGGGATGCGCCACAAGCTAATATTCTGCGCTGTGCCAGAAAAGGTATAAGGCTATTTTTTGCAGCCTGTACTGCAGCGCTGATAGGTTGATAGGCGCCATTACATTAATGTTTAACGTGTCTGAGTTTATACAAACATACATTCAGGCGTTTATCCCCGAGGATTTATTCATTGACGCAATAAACTCTTAATATTTTTCCAAACATGAGTTTAGTTACATTTACGTAATAGGTGTTCAAGCCTATTGAGCCTCCTATAGAATTAGGAGGACGGGACGTTTGGACTCATTTGACATTCTAGAGATATCCTTTATAGGGCACACCTGCTTCCCCAGTTACTACAGTATAATATACCACTGTCTCCGGCACTTCTAAGGCAGTGGTATTCTAAGCACAAAAAATGTTAAGGCTTGGACTCTGATAACCTGAGTGAAAATTGAAAGAATTGCTGAACACCGAATGTTTCTGAGATAGTAGTATCAGTCCGGTTAAGTTAAGTTCCATGCCTCTTATTATAGAAATTTTATGATTAAAGTATTGAACTGTGACCTATAATAACAAACAGAGCAATTTTGACTTGTTACACAATAATATAAAGCATGTATGTGACCTTCTAAGCCCATCAATTAGGTGCCAAAAACTAAATTGCCGGTGTATGATGTGATTTTTAATGCAGCGTCACCCTTATTCGCATAATATTAGTTTATTATGTATTGAGTATCCATTGTTACATACACATGCACGTAAACACAGAAACAAACTCGTCGATATTTCTATTGTCTATAAAAATAATCTTTAACATCTACTTTATGTATGGTATCTTACATTTTAAATGTAATACGAGGTTAATTATCAAACGTTAACATAATGGAGATGAAGACTGCCTCGGTGGCGCAGTGGTAGTGTATGCGACTGCCGTGTTTGAGATCTCGGTTTCGATTCTCGGATCGGACTAAATGTTTATATGATCTGCAAATATTTAAATATTTTAATAGAGTTTGGGTGTTTTCTATGTATTCACAAAAAAAAGATACTTAATACATTTATTTATTGTGATTATACACATTTATTTTTATATTTACAGTATTTCTTACATTTAACTCTTAACTCTATGGATGTTGTCTTAACAATTATAAGAACTGTTCCAAGCACACAATAAAAAACACATCAAACACAAATGACCTCCAAAAATCTCAACAATAGTATTGTCATTTGTGAGTTGGCACACGTGTTTCTCATTTAAATACGCGAATTATACAGTATTGTATATACATCGCCCATCATAAACACACTTAATTTTTTTGTCCAGCAGTCGAATACGCTACCACTGCGCCTCCGAGGCAGTCATTCAAGGATTGGCACCTATATTCAAGTTTTTCTTTCCTTTTAGGTGGTGTTGTCTAGCGCTGTTTGTTCTCTTCAGCTTTTTTGACACCCACAGTATGAACAGGAGTGGTGACATACAGTGTTCTTACTCCGTCACTACGAGGACCTACACATAGGTAGATGTACATTTAGGAATGCTTAGTCGACCGCTCCAGAACGACTGATAATATTAATCATAGATCTATTTATTGTACACCAGATTCATTTCAAGGTTAACATAAAATTATAGAAGTACAATTGGCGCCCTTTGGAGGCAATCTCTTACAGGCAACCTTTGGATGTAGAGAAAAACATGATCAAGAGAACGTGTAGGGTAGTGTCTGGGCACGCCGTCATTGCGGTGGTAAGACGCGTTATGGAGGATTGGCTCGAGAGGCCTCACAGGAGCCTCTCATACCGGCTGACACAGGTGATCAGGGGGAAAGGGTGCTTCGGAGAGCACCTGTGTCTGATCCGCAGAGAGCCAACGTCTGATCGCCAAACCGTGGACACGGCATTCCACACGCTGGCAGAATGTCCGGCTTGGGACGAGCCGAGGCGTGATTTCGTGGCGGTCATCGGGGTGGGGGTTCTCTCGCTCGGGAACAGATTGCGGCAATGTTGCGGAGCGAGAGCGCTTGGAACTCTGCCGTTTCTTTCTGCGAGCAAGTTATGCTTGCGGAGGAGATGGCTGAGCGGTACCGGGAGAAGTTTAGAACTCTCCCTGTCCGCCAGGCCCGGGAACGGGCCAGGTACCGCAGATGACTCAGGCGCCGGAGATCACTAAATGATCTCCGTCTTCCATAAGCGCAAGTCTGAGGGTGACAGGTGAGGCCACCTATCACCCTAGCCGAAGCAGGCCGGGGTGGCGGCGCGAGCCCTATAAGTGCTCGCGCCCTTTTTCTGTATAGAATAGGAACACGAGGGTTCCTACACACAGTGGGTGGCCTGAGGTACGTCGGGGTTCTAGGAATTTCCTTCCGAGGGTACACCTGGTTCCCCGGCTTCTAGTACCCGAGATGGTGTGTGGTTTTTAGTCGGTTCGAGGCCGTCATAACCACCACTCGGTGGTATCCAAGGGGATTTCAGCACAAAAAAAGGATAGTGTCTGGTGTAAAACTAGGTGAAACGGTTTTTTATTGAATAATAAAGATTTAGATTTTCATATACCGTTATTGTAATACATAGTGTAGATTTATGAAATAAATACAAAGAATAAGTTAAATATAGAATTAATTACAATCTTAAATGTAGTAGTGTGACCCAATTGATCAAAAAGAAATAGCTTGTTAAGAGACTGATTTTATATTTTCGACTAATTTATATTTATTTGGCATTCTTGGTAACCTAAATGGTGGGATTATTGGTGCAGAGGTTAATAATAATAAATATTTGGGACATCTAACACACAACGCCATCTAGTCCCAAACTAAGCAGAGCTTGTATTATGGGTAATAGACGACTGATATGAATATATAAATACTTGTTTTTTTATTTGTAAATACATACATATTCTCTCTCTCTTTTTCTCTCTTTTCAAGACAACTCCCGCATGAGGAATATACATTCCTGTGTCGCGGGGATCTATACAAACATACATGAAACGGACACAAAGCACACCCAGACTTAGAACAGCAATTTATGGATCACACAAAGTGTTTTCCCATGTAGGATTTGAACCCACAACACTTGGTGTGGCGACCATATTATACATAGAGTCAACGATATTATACATAGAAAATACCCAAACTCCGAAACAAATATTTGCAGATCATTCAAACATTTGGTCCAACCCAGGATTCGAACCCGAGACCTCTGGGACAGCAGTCGCGTACGCTACCACTGCGCCACCGAGGCAGTCAATGAAACACGTTTTCGTCTGTGATGTTGAACAGTTCAGTTTATTGTGAACAAGACAAATTGGACTAGGTATATTTAAAAGAATTCTTTCTACGTTTTTCATAAAAATTGTCTGTTATCATAACATGAAGTTATTTATAGAGTCTTGTGATAATACTTAAGTAATTTATGGAGGCTTGTGTTTTTGTTACAATCAACACTAAACGACTTGATGGATTTTCTCATTTCAGGTGTGGTTAGTTGTCTTAATTAAAGCAAAAATTGTTTCATCAAATTATACATTTACAAATATACGCCCTCCCCCCACCTGAATTGAAGAAATACTTAGATAAATTTGTTAGTTCAGGAGTTATAGAAATAACGAAGTAATAAGTAAACATGTAAAATATCTATGCATCTATAAAAACTAGTAAAATTGTAACGTCTATTTGTAATATTAAAATAACCGCTTTTTACTAAATGCATATGTATGTTATAGATGGCACATTACTAATTTTTTTAACAATTCTTGTCTATCCGTCTGTCTGTCTGTTTATTACGGGTAATCTCTAGAACGGCTGAACGGATTTTATCGGGACTTTCACTGGCAGATAGCTGATAATATAAGCAGTAACTCAGTCTACTATTTTAAACTAGCTGCTTTTATTTATTTTTATTTCCTTTTTTTTAAAAGACAACTCCCGCATTAGTAATATACATTCCTGTGTCACGGGGATCTTTACAAACATACATGAAACGGACACAAAGTACATTCAGACTTAGAACAACAATTTATGGATCACATAAAGTGTTTTCCCATGTAGGATTTGAACCCACAACACTTGGAAGCGGTGTAGCGACCACTGAAACCACTAGGCCAACCGTGTAGTCTTTGCCTTTGCTTTCTCGATAGGGACAGGCAAAACTCAAAAATGGCTATAATGTAGCGTCTAATGATGTACCGATAATGATATTGAACTGTACATGCACAAGTCCTTCTCGCACTTGGCCGGTTTTTTTAATACAACATAATTACCTTGTGTTAGCTATAATTTTATCCCGTTTTCATTATAAAGAATGAAAATGAATAATGTGAAACGAACTAGGGAATAACTTGAGCATATTATCGTTAATTGCATGTTAATCGAATTGGCAATCATCACAAGAACTTATTTTAATATTATGTAATATATCTGCAATAGTTGTAATGTGTTCAAATTCTGGGTATTTGAAATTCTGAGATATGTATTTTTTTACTCTTTATACTATGTACGAAGCCAGATAACATTGACAAGAGATGGTTGGCCCATGACTAAGATATATTCCGAGTGCGGAAGTCCTCTATTAGAACAATGTTTTTAAACATGTTTTTTTTCATTTCTTAATTTTCTTCCTCTAAAAGTTTTTTCTTTTAAATTTGAATGTGACTAAACGAGAAGTTTGTTACCCGTACGGTGACAGATAAATAATATAGAGTTGATAGAGTTGTACATCATTCCTACTTATCGAGGTAAAATAAAAAAAAAATAAAAAATTATTACTTGTTAATAAAAAAAAATTACTTCAAGCTCTTTCATTTGATACCCATATTGAGTGGGTTGTTCTGAAATATGTACGCCATTTTGTAACTTTCATTTTGAATTATTTTTAAAATTGCATTGTCATCAGTACTAAAGGTACATTTCAAATTTTAGCACAATCGGAAACTGGGAGTGGATTAAATATAACTCACAATATTTGATTACAGACAAACATTGGGACAGGTGAAACAAATTAAAGCTTGTAATAAAGATATAATGTTCTAAATGGGATTCAGAAAAAATGGCGGAGATAACAGATAACCGAATTGACATTCTCCTTCTTTTTCGAAGTCTATTAAATATTATTTAAAATGCAAATGATTATAAACTATAAAAGTGCTGGTATTGTAAGCCGATATTACTGATTTCATGTACGAATGTGATACAGCTTATCGCGTTATCACTGCTATCATGGAGACGCAAATAGACATTGTTGTGCTGATCGTTTATTGGCGGAAGTCGTCCAATTTGTTTGATAATCAATTTTTTTATTCACCTTGAAAATTTTGTGTGTTTAAGTTTGCAACAAATGACTAAGTAATGATTCAATGGTTAGTTTTCTGTACGTGTTTTTTGGTTTTATTGTTTTTGTATCTTGGACGTTTTTTTTAATACACCTGTATTATAGGAGGGAATGAAATATTTTGCATAAATAAATCTGCTATTCATCATTAGTGTAAGATTATCTGCCTTTTTTAGCGCATTNTGCATACATGGTTTTTATTTAATTTTGGTGTTACCAGTGTCATTCTCACGACTAAGACGAATCTATTGATACCACTTACATAAAAATACGACAAGCCGTTTAGGCTCTAGGGCGTGCCAAAGAAATATACACACATGCATATACTGCAAACATAACCTTCCTTCTTTCGTAGTCAGGTAAAAATGAAAAGTAGTTAATTTATTTGATGTTTTATAATAAAGTATATAGTTTTAAGAGATTCTCGCTCAACTTTTTAATTTATAATCTTTTAAAAACTTCATACGCCTCAACATAATTTAACTAAAAGTGAAGTAAATAAAGGGCTAAGTTTATTAATAGAGGCTCTATTTCTTTCTTCCCGCTACTTTTAGTTATTAGGGAAAAAAATATAACTAAAATTTAAACAAACCCCTACCTAAGCTAGCACTTACCTGAACAAATCTTCATTTTCATCAAACTTATAACAGCAAAAAGAGGTTTGCGTTGGGGTTTAAAAACTTTTTATTTCAGTATATACTGAGGTGGTGAGAACAAAAGTAGATTTGAGACCATGTTAGTAATATTTTTTTAGTTCTTCTGAGGTGTTTATTAATAAATGGCTCCACTCTAGCCAGTACTTATTTCAAGAAAGTCTTTGTCTTCTGATATTGTTTTCATAAATTACTTTTAAATTTATTAATTTTGACAGTTGACATTGACAGATACGTCCATTATTGTGATTTGTTAGTGACTGCGCCGTTATCTGAAAGTTTAAAAAAAAGGTAAGCGTTAAGCAATTTAATGCTGAAAACAGTATTTTGTATACTTAATATTTGTTCAACAGTAAAAAGTATAATGTTGGAAAAAACAGTATAATACTGTTTTTAGCAATATTGTTGACAACCCTAAGTGAAAAGTCAATGTTTAGGTACATTCTAGAATATTTGTTATGTTATCGACTGCTATAATGATTTGACTTATAAACATACCGGTCACGACATAAAGACATGACTTCTAGTCTCTACTACGAAGCCCTGCCGGCTTCAAATTTTTACTTGGAGTCATGGATTATACACTAGTCACAAAAAAATGGTCGTACAGAAAAAATAAAAAAAGCAATTTGTAGCTCCAAGTGTCTAGTTTTTGGTTTGATTTCAGGAGTTATTGATTGATAATTGATTAATTGATTGATAATCAATAACTCCGGAAATAATGATCGTATAGGAAATTGAAGGCGGGTTTTAAAACTGCACGATATTCTCTATAAGAAAATATAAACATCTTGTAGAGTTACAGCTCATTGAAAATAACCCAAAAATTTGGAGTTTTTTTTATGTCCCTTAATTTTTGTGACTAGTATATATTCGAATAATTTTAAGTTACCAAGTAGGTATAAATTAATGTTTGAAATGAATAAACATTGCTGTTATCACCGTGGATCGGTGTTATATATCCATGTATGATAAGTAGGAAATTTATGTGATGATTCACGTACGGATTCGCAATAGACCAGCTGACCTAAAAACACATCCAGCTGATATGATTAAAAAGAAATTCTTATGTGTATTCATTTTTTTCTTGATAATTTTATAAGAAAACTATCGGTTCTTGATTATGGTATCGATACAAATATATAAAGTTTGAGTGTGTATTATTATTATTTTTTGATAAAGTTTATATAAGCCTATGTCATTTGGGCCATTACGGATCTATTGACAGTTCATTCATTGAAATTTTTCAGTTGCTTAGGCACTACGGTCGAACATGCAAACATACATAGACTGCCAAAACTATTACCTTTCCTTTGGCTTCGGAAAGTTGGGTAAAAACAGGCATAAATATATGAATATAAATATACTTTTATTATTAAAATACAAAACGAAAACACATTTAAAAAGGATAAATGGTTTTGCTTGCGTATGAATTTCGGGGATGCCCAGCTGGTTTCAATCATGACGGGGATTTGTTCAACGATCGCAACGGTGCAATGGTCGCTTCATCCCTCCATTTTTTCTTTTATATTATTATAGTGGAACAAACGAGCAGACAGGTCACCTGATGGTAAATGACTACCACAGCCCACTGACACTTGAGGATAACAAGAGACACGAGTGTTGTATGTCTTTGGATATCCCCTCCAGTCGAGGTTTTGATATTGTGTAGAATCAAGTAAAATTTACAATACCTCTTTACTTTAAGGCCGTGGTATCACTGGTATCTATCACTTCGGTCGAGTTGTGTCGTAACATGGCACGATATACTAGCCCATCAATCCATTAAATAAATAATATTATTGCTTATAATATTCCGTCATCTCTATAACAGTTGTCTCTTTAGGTGTCATTTTAGAACATAGGAGGTACATTTCAGAGGTGAATAATTGTATTTGTAAAGGTACAACTAAAACCGCGAGACGCCCCGCGTTGTTACCCGCGGTTTTACACCTACGCAGGTGGTTATACATATAAACCTTACTGATCACTCTATCTATTGCTGAAAACTGCATTGAAATCTATTCAGTAGTTTAGAAGACCTAAGCGAACAGACAACGGGAGCGACTTCATTCTAAACTATGTAAAGATTAAACTTCCTTTGTGATAAAACTAGTTCATGAAGAATGAAAATATAGATTACAATACATAGGCGACAATATTAAATCGCTTAGTTAAAGTTATTTCATCGCTTTCGTAGTTATCTTTCACAAAGAACTAGCTACATGTATATAAAAGACTGCATATGGCTAACTGATCTCAAACTAGGCTGGACCTATATTGCGATAATCAGACCACTGATAAACATATCTATTACTTATCTATATCTAAATACATAGATATTATAGATACATACATAGGTGTAAGATTTAGATGTATTACAATGACTGCGTAGGTTTTGGTGTTAAAAACAAAAGTCTATAGATTTTTCCTTGATTCTTAAAATCATTTGAAGTTCGTTGACATGTTTTTTTTTACAATAGGTTGAATTTTAGGATATATTTTTATCTCGTCTGAATTTTTATCATGACAGTGTGTTTGAATATATACTTTCGACTTCCTTAATCGATCTTGAATCATCTTTGACTTCTTCTTGTGCATCAGAAATCACCTGTGTTGTAACTCTGTTTGTCTGTCTGTTATGTTTTCAATTTTTGAACTGGATTTCAATGAAATTTTACGAGCTTTACCGCGATAACTGGGGAACTGCGGACAAAAGCTAGTAGTCAGATAAATGACTCATAAGTTCATCCCACGGGACTTGTAAGAAGCAACTAAGGAAACAACGAAAGAGAAAAATTTACAGACCCTTAACGAATCGGCCTGGCTTGTGTGAAAGTAGTGAAAACCCCTTCTAACGAGAGGTCTATGCCCAAAAGTTAGTACTCATACACGTCATACTGCACCCGACATTGAAACTACCTACCGCACTTAATACATGGCCATATTATCAGATCAATTCCAAGAAAAAATATCTGAGTATTGAATTGTCATGCTAACTATACATTACTATATATGTATAACAACTTTTTCTCACATATATAAACCATATTTTCACACACACCGTACTCAGTTGGTACGGTTCAACCACTCACATACAACGACGTGTTTAAATACTGACAAAAATCCTATACAGACCCATCTGGTCAGCGTGGTATTGCAGGCCAAAACCTCCTTCTAGGAGATGTCTTTATCTAGCGGTTAGTATTCAAGTCTGATGTCATGATTATGTAAGTTATAAGTGATTTCATATTTTTTTTACATAGTTACTATGATAGGTGTACAAAAAGTAAAAGTCGGCCCAAATGCTAATTCTTGGCAAGAGAAATCTTGGACAACAAAGTTGCAAAGTGTTGCAAACCAGATCCTAAAGCACTAAGACCCATAACAGTCGAGTACACTCGGTATATGTAGACCTGTTTTGAAAAACTGTTGATCGTCGACCTGTTAAAACCGGACTGAGCAGGGAAACAGGTCCAAGATGTAGACGTCTTAAAAAAATCGGCTGCTGTGTGTGAACTTCATTAAATGAACTTCATTCCCACAGCTCTTACTTATTCAAATTTCACTTTCAGTCGAATAAAAATTCGACTCTGGCGAAACCAAAAAGAAGGATAATACACATGTTTGACTGTCTAAGTATGTTCCGTAGCGCCTACACTACTGAACTGATTTTAATTATTGTGATATAAATAGATTGGTAATAATGGCCTAAGTGACATCCCATACGTTTATCACGAACAGCGAACATCTATTTTTTATACACCTAAATGATAAGGGTGACCCCAAAATTTTTTTTTTATTGTAAAACAACGTTTGCCGGGTCAGCTAATAAAGTATATTAATAAAAAGGAATCACAAAAATGTATGTACGTACTTTCGATCGACTGCACCAATTTGGATGATTCTTTTTTTGGTGGTTGTTATTGACAGGACAAGGGTTAAAAATATAAGAAAACCAGAGGTGTTATAATTTCTTAGTCCACTTAGTCGTATACATTGCGGCCCTGCGGGAAGTTAACACGGGCTCACTAGAATAAGTTTTTCAGTAATCCAGAATATTATCATATAAATGAATATGGCGGTACGAAGTTCGCCGGTTCAGTTAGTTAATTAATATATAAGACTGAAATATAAAAAAAGAAACACTTTTGTTATTATTAAAACTTTTGTTATTATTTATATTGGTAACATTAATATTAAATACTTACTTACATATACATTGAATTCTAGAGTAGTAAGTTTTATTATTGATTTTGTATCCGGTTAAGAAACTAATTATATAAAAGATATTGAAAATTACGATAATCTGAACAAAACCGTTTATAGCATTTGTTGTTGTGTAATTTATATAATTTTCTTTTTTATTAGGCCAAGCGTAAGTTATTAAAAGATTAGATAATCCCTATCCTTTATAATCCACCATCTCGATCCACCAGTAAATCGAACAGCACAAGAAAAACCTTTATCCTGTAGTGGACTCTTTTGTAAACGCTTCTGTGATAGAATTTGACCTAGTTACATTCATTTAGTGCTTCTGTCTTGCGTGCAATTTGCAGACTTCCTAAATACTAAATCAAACAAAATTTAACATGTGAAATGTTCTTTCCAAGTCAATGCCTGCAATTGAGGTCTTGGCCTAGAAATTCTAAAATAACCAAATGTTGTTTAATTTTTAAAAAAATCGGATTAAATAAAATACCACCTTTTGTCTATGTTCTTCCTCAAGAATCAAAGATTCGCATATCAAAGTATATAATAGCCAGCCATATTTAACCAGTAAATCGTAATAGACAGACAGAGTTACTTTCGAATCTATAAATATTAGTATGAATGAGACATTTGTAACTTATTTAAATCAGCATTTTTTTATCTTATCGATGTCATATTACACTCAACATATTTGCGTGAAATGTCCACGTGATGCGCTACTAAGTATCTACCCACCAGTAGTTAGCATGTATACAGGTATTCCTCACGATGTGATATGATGCAATACCGTCGTAATATTATGTCTTTCATTTAAAATAGGAGATTATTCGGTTAATGACCTAAATATACCTGTTATTTATTAACTTGACCGCCCTGTTCGGTTAGTGGTTAAACTACATTCACGCCTATTTCTCTGAGGAAACGGCAGAGACAATTGATTTGATTACTACGGTCTTGACACACCTTTTATACTTCATGCAGGCTCGTCGGTTCCTGGTGCTTTTCACATTACCCTTTTTCAGAACATATAAAGAACAGAAATGTTCGAACCTCTTCTAACATATCTATTACACATTTCCACATTCGCTTTATAAATTACTTTCATAAGTCTTCTATCATTCAACCTCTCTAAATGGCCAAACTATCGAAGCCTGCCCTTCTCAATCCTTGTCACTATATCTTCTTTCAATTAGCAACGTTCTCTTACTAAACTACATTCCTGACTCTTTCACTAATTATCGGACAATAATATTTTCATTTCTAGAATGTTAGGCAGGCAGGTGATCCGTCTATCCGTTTACCTCGCAGTACTTACTTAGTCTCATTCATATTTGAAGAAATAATATCACCCCTAAGGGTAGAAAATTGTGAGGCTTGTGTCTCAGTGGTAACCATGTACATATCGCAAAGTTCAATAATCATAGTTGGTCAGTCTATGATGGATGACCATTCTTAAGCTCTCGTGTCGGTCCCGATTGCCGGATAAAAATCTTTGGTTCCATTCGTTAAATCCGTTACCAGTAATTGGAGTCTTAAAAAACCCTATTTCGATATCGTACCCCTACCGTATGTCCTTTCGTACTTTGGTTGTGAAGTTTGGTGGCAGTCCTTAAAGGTCGAGGTCCAGCCGTATCGTAGTAGACTAAAGCTTACCCCAATGAAATTTTAGATGAAGGATCTGAGTGAAGATGTAAAATTAGGAAATGAAATATACAGTCGATTACAATCTTCTATACTCGTACATATACAAGAGTAAGGTGACTGACTAAGATACCCAGAGATCAACGCACAGCCCAAACCGCTGATCCTAGAATCCTGAAATTTTGCATGCAGGTTCTTTATATAAGTAAATGAGCATGTAGGAATTTTGGAAATGCCATCTCTTAGAGGTTAAAATAGGGGATGAAAATATCAACTTCTGCGCGAACGAACATAGAAGTCGATGTAATTATTATAAAAAAATAAAGATTATTTGGTCCTGTGTGGTCGTTTAATATTAATTTGAAATATTAATCCTATCAAACGTAATCCATTAATGGAATTCTCTTTTTCGTTACTAATCCATTAAATTGATGAATATTACAAGACTCGAAAATAGTTACCACACTTTGTACACAACTATAGTGTCCAGTGCGTCCTTATATATACACAGGACCTTGTGGTGTTAGTTAAATAAAAACGCTCGTAATGTTAGGTAAATAATATAGTTTAAATTTGATTAAATACAAATATTTCGGTATGAGAATTTTCAATGTCTTTTTACACATTCACGCACACGCACTTATATATTTTTATCCAACTGCGACGACGCAAAAAGCAAGAGTAATAAGTTTGGCAGACCATGTATATGTAAAACCGTAGAGCCTGAACCACTGAACTAATTTATATGACTGAGGTGTTAATAGATTTGTAATAATGACTCAGGGCGCATAGGGTATATATGTTAGCATACTAGCTTAATTAGAAGCTCAATCAACAGCCTAGGCTCTTTACTAAATAGCGCCGTTCAACTAGCGGCCGTGTTACGAATGGAGGCGAAATTGAAAGTTAGATAAGGGTTTTTCTTAATAATTTTTTTTCGTCTTCAATGAAATAAACCTAAACTAACCGCTAGCTAAACGACGCTATTAGTTACGAGTTGGCTAGGCCATTTATTGAACGACTAATTAAACTAGTTGGCTGCAACTTATATACATTTTATCAAAAGTATGGCCAATGGTTGGTTTAGTAATTACGTCTCCAATGACTGAGACGGACTTACATGACTACAAATGAAAACCTGACCAGGTTTATAGTTCTGTTGCATTCTGATTAGAATATTATTATAATGTAAACGATTCGTTTCTTCACTGATGCATTTAGAAATAATTATTATTTTGAAATACAAGACACTTTATAGTTCATTAAATTGACAGGTAATCTAACTACTGAACAGGTATTTCTTGTGCAGTGTGTATACGCACCCAGCCTTTTCAAACTACTACAGTCTTAGTTTCTTTGGCCAGTATAAGACATTCTAAAGTATATTTATACGAGGATTTGTTTTTGTCCACGCCTCCGCCCTCATGTTGCCTATGCTATAGGCATGTTCATTTTTAATAATTAAAGTATTTCATGCTAAATTTAATTCAAACGGCGTAGCAGTTAAGACGTGAAAGCGTAATAGACGGAAAGAGTTATTTTCGAATGAACGAACTATAAACCTGCGGTATTCCCGGACCACTACGACCTTCAAACCTTCAAGAAAAGAACTTCGTACTCCTTCTTAAAAGGCCGGTAACGCACTTGTGACGCCTCTGGTGTTGCGGGTGTCTATAAGCGGTGGTAATGGCTTACCATCAGGCGATACGTCTGCTCGTTTACCACTTACATCATGAAAAAAGAATAATATGAGTATAGATTATAATATTAGTATAGTTAAACTTAGTAGTAGAAAACTTATTTGTAATGTTTTGTTGCAGAAATCACTTGGATTCGACACCGGGTTTCCAACGCCTATTGCGGGAGAAGAAAGAAGCAATCGATCACTATGATCATGGCTCTCCAGGTGAGTATTTATATGTATATAGGAATTTTCCCAAATTAATATCTGATAATATGAATTTGTATACAAAATCATATGTTCCTTCGTTTCATTTCTAATCATGGTTCTAATCGCTGTTTCTAATCATATGGTCTTTCGTTCCTTTTCTAATCGTCACGGTAAAATATGGTGTTTTAATTATTCATTCTATGGGTGTCGTAAGTGAGCAATCAGAGGACATCAACACTCCGAAGAGAAGGAGAACTTGAAACAAACCTTGCAAACTACCTGACCAGCGATGTATCATCATCATCATCAGCCTATCGCAGTCCACTGCTAGACATAGGCCTCTTCAATCACGCCATTTAGTTGGATCCTTAGCTTCTCGCATCCAGCTCCTGCCAACCGTCTTATACAAATCATCACTCCACCCGGCCTGCGTTGTATAATAGACCAAAACCTGCTTTCCAAGGAAATATATATATACATATATATATCCAACAGTAACCTGTCATAGGCATGATTGATTGATGTTGAAAAGAAAAAAAGGAATTTATGACCCACTATTTTGAAAATACTTGTAGTAGTTATCAATTCAACTATAAGGCATGTAATACCTCTTTCACTTCTTATATTACTTAACCTCTACATTACTTTGTGCTCTAAAAACCGTTCTGGTTACGATGCCTAGTCTCGAATGCAAAGAAAATTAAAACTGCTATTGAAACTGAGCACAAGCGTATAAGAATAGCCAAAAGCATTATTACAGCGACGTAAATTACCTATCTTAGAAACTCTGCAGTATGATTCATTCAGTTTCGCTATTTAAAAATTTTTGACTCAACAACTGCCAATAAACTTGGTTGTGATAATACTTGAATTCGTGGTATGAGATCTGCTTACTGTATAAACTCACACTCAATTATTTCCAATGAAGTTTGTGGTGTTAATATTAGCGGGATTCTTGGTATATTCTGTACAGGCACAGTCTAAACTTGCAATTATATTTTTATAATTTTACGTTAACCGTTTTATCTAATTATGAGACAGAGGGAACATAGAGTGCACCTGTGTTTGCGTACACACTTGTGCACTATAATATCTCCTGCGTAGTTGGCTGGTCTCTGTTAACAATGGTCGCCGTGGCCATAATCGGCAAAGAGAACATAATTTTAGGTGCAAACAGCTAAGAAATTCAGATTTCCCTGTAAAGGCTACTTTTGCGTTAATATCGGCTATCGCGGTAAAAATTATTAGCCTTTGTACTTCGTCAAAAATCTAAGTATCTAAACGCCAAATTTCAATGAAATCATTGCAGCAGTTTAGCCTTGAAAACGTAACACACAGACAGATTTATTTTATAATATTAGTATGGGGGAATACGTGACCTGACTCTCGTATAGACCTAGAGTTAATTTTTCATTAGAAGTACTTGCACTTTTATTCCCGCCCTTGAGTTACAGAAGTGCGCTTACTAATAGGTGACCCGTTCCTCCATTAATTGTCCTTCATATATTCATACAAACAAATAAATTTGCCGTGTTTGTTTGTAATTCCAGAGTAACAGCATTTGACAAAATGCATATGTACGGTACTTACACCAAAAATATTTTTTGGATTTTTGTCTGTCTATTTGTTCCGTCTAGTCTCTGGAATGACTGTACCGATTTTGACGGGACTTTCAGTTTCCGATAACAAATGATGTAAGTAGTGATTAGGCTATTTTTTTAGACGTCTAGCGACGTTTCCCGCTGTTTTTGTCGTAAAGATTGAACAACAACCGTAAAAGGCTAAGTTTTGTTTTTAAAGTTAACCATTTTATTATCTTGTTAAACCTCCTAACCGACTAAAACCTTACGCCGTCTCGGGTACTAAAAACTGGGGAACCAGGTGCACCTTTGCAAGGAAAAACCCTGGAACCCCGACGTATCTTGTTAAACCTCCTATAATTTAAATTTGCTTTTATTCAGTAAACGATCGTCTGAAGAAAAGGGCCAGCTTGAAAATAATCCGCAACAGAGCAAGGGACAGCAAACTGGACATGACCCACGATGCCAGAGCTGATTCCCTCCCATCGCCGAATCCAATACCGGCAGTACCAACACTAGTAAGTATTTCTTGTTCTGTACCATTTCACCCGTGTTGACTTATACTCTGCCCCTAAGGCTCATCATCAACAAACAGTAATGTTCCATTGCTCGGCTCAGTTCGCCTCTCAGGAAAGGGTTAATGCTTAAGGGTCATAGCTTAATGAAACAAGGCTATAGGCTCGTATATTCAATCTTTCAATTTCAAGAGAATATTTCGGACCTGGTTTCGACAGGTAATTTTAATTTTAAAAAGTATCTTTTCTGTTAATTTAGAGTTACAACAACCTCCATCCTAAATTTATTAAAATATGTTTAGTCATTTAAGCGTATAGGAGTAACAATCATACAAACATTCACACAAACTTTCACCTTTGCTTCCAGGTTGAATCATGCAATCGTTTTATGTCTCTCACCTCCCGGCCCAAGAATCGGGATACCGACTGCCCAGCCTATGCTGAGAAGTCAGTCCTCAGCGAGGCTATCATCGAAGAGCGGTGGAAATGTGAGGATGATGAAGAGTTACCTCCGAGCAGAGTCAGCTTTCATAAGACTTTCAGTTTACTCATCAATATGGGGAATATTGAGAAGGGATGTAAACGAGCGGTGAGTACTATTTTTCAGTTTAAGGCTGTTCTTTGAGCTTTTGTTCAACGGTGAACCGCAATTGTCCGAAGTTGTTGTGGAAGGTTACTGCGCATTCGAAGTACTTTGCATTTGGACTTTATGGATCACATAAAGTGTTGTCCCATGTGGGGTTTGGGCCCACAACTATTCAGCTGTTTGTGCAGTCAACTATTGAATTTACTACGTTCAACGTTGGGTTGACAAACTATATATTATATAGGTTTACGCCTGACGGTATAGGGCTCCTGTTATGATAATGAAACTTCTTTTGAATCTTATCTTCATTAATCTTAACTTATCTTTATCTCTATTCCCAGATAAGTCGCGAAGAGCAGGTGTGGCAGAACGAGCTAAAAGACTTAATATGGCTGGAGCTGCAAGCTAAACTGGCTGGCAGGACTCTGGCCCAACAAGACGCGTTCCTATTTGCGCAGCGGGACATTGTACCCACCATCATTAATAATATATTTGAATACAAGTACGTATTAGCATCATCATGAAAATTTGCATACACGTTCTCAAAGAAAACGTGTGCATTTCGGGACGCCCAACTGAAATTATAACTTAAACTAATTTTAGTTGAACTATTATAAATACCCACGCTTCGGCATGCACGGACCGACTCGACCGGAATGATACCACGGCCTATAAGAAAACCGGTGTGAATGCGCTGGTGTTGCGGGTGTCAGTGGGCGGCGGTAATCGCTTACCATAAAGCGATAAGTCAGCTCGTTTACCCCTATTCCACAAAAAAAAATACAACTAGCGCGGCGTGTTAGAGTGAGAGAGGAGGAGCCTGCCTACCGCTGCTATATACTTGATAGAAAGAGAAGCCAGACAGACTGGCCCCGTAACGCGTTACGTAACGAAGCGGTTTACCTTCTCATTAAAATTTATCACTTCAAAAACCGTTGTCTAAGGAGAGGCCTACGTTATGCAGTGGGCTTTCAGAGGCTGTTGATAACTAATGATAATTTTAAAAACGAAAGGTATACCGAAAACATCAATTGAAATAAGCCAATTTTTGAAAACAAAACCGACCGTGCGAACCGGACTGCGCACACGCAAAAAACAAGTTTGTTGTGTGGGAGGCCCCTTGAATATCTATTTTATTCCGTTTTTTAGTATTTGTTATAGCGGCAACAGACAGAAATTCGTCATCTCTGAAAATATCAACTGTGTAACTACCATGGCTTATGAGATACAGTCTGGTGACAGACGAATGGACAGTGGAGTCTTAGTAATAGGGGACCGTTTTATCCTTGGGGTACAGAATCTTAAAAAACAGTATCTAGAAATGCTTATCTAAAAATTAACAAACGAACTATTAAATTTTTTTCCATGATATGTAAAATACAAAAATAATATTTTCTTGCACACTATTTGTTCCGGGTAATTTCGAAATCGAATAGAGACATAAGGAGTGTATGGATGACTTAGCCTGGAATAGAATACTAAGCTACTTTTTTATACCCAAACAGTCAAGATTGTCTGTAGAAAAGACTGGGCAAAATGTAAGTTTAATAATAAAATTTATTTTACAGGTTTGTAAATACTAACCCATGTGGTCGGCAGCTACATCGTGATCCTCACGACAGCAGTTTAGGCCAGGCTGAGGATACGGGTGAACCTCGGCCAGGTATGATCAAATATAGTATTAATAGTAAGGGTCAAACATAGATTCACCTGATGGAAAGTGACCACCGCTTTTGACACTACTCTGCCTGATGGAAAACACGAGCAGAATCCAAGAGTATTGGTCACCATACTGATTGCGAATGCAGACAGTGCAACACGGTGACCCATACTATGGCAGCCCATGCAAAGTTTACCTAGTTTGGACATGAATATAACTATCATAAACTTTATGCCATCTTAATAATGATGATATTTGTCTGCAGACGATATCATGATATACGGCTGTCTGTCGTTCGAGTGCCAGCTGTGTTCGGACGCGATCGGCAAGGCGATGCGCGAGGTGGGAGCCCTCCTGGACTCTTTCTATAACGCCGTGTCGCTCTACCCTTCTAGCAGAAATATGACTGTGGAACACCCTCAGATCGCTACTGCAGCATTTAATGATAGAATCAAGGTATGTGACATCTACTGTTCAAACAAGTTGTAATAGCGTAAATGAGACCTTAGTCAGATTAATTACTTTTATCATCTGTCAAAACGATAACTTTGGATGAAAAATGTACTAAATACAAACTTGTGACGTCACTGTTTTGTACTACTCAATTGTTCTATATATTTCAATGTGTATTTGCTTAAAATTTGTAATAGACATGAAATGTTGTAATTATTATAAGACATTTTTGATCTCTTTTAAAAACAAGGATTACATTAAGGAATCACTAAGGATAACCTACATTAATTTATAAAGACAAAAAGTTTGTGAATGTGTGTTTGTATTATTGTTACTTTTACCCACAAACTGGACCAATTTTGATATAATTATTTGGAGTTAGTTGAAACCAAGAGTACAATATCGACAGTACGATACTCAGTTTTTTTGTTTCCAACAGGCGATGTGTCTGTGGTACAACATAACTCTACACATGCGGATGAAGTTGGTGATGGTGCGGCGGATGATGAGGTCCATTCGGCTCAAACAACAAAGGGTACAACAGAGAACTTCAATGGATTCTAGCTTTAGCAGGTAACAATACTTTGCATGTTAGTTTGAAAAACAGCTGAACGGATTAGTTTAAAAAGCATTCATAAGACTTATTATCTGAAAGCATAACCATACGTTGCCTGCCTCGTTGGCGCAGTGGTAGTGTTCGCAACTGCTGTGCATGAGGTCTCAGGTTCGATTTCCGGGTTGGACCGAATGTTTGTATGATTTAGTTTGGGTGTATTCTATATATAATATGTATGTAAAAATTGAATGGATTTATATCAGTTGTTTTGGACCCACAGCACAAGCTCTGCTTAGTATGGGACGAGATGGCGTTGTGTTAGATGTCCAAAAATATTTATTTAGTATTATTTATATTATTATACACTCTTTTCTAAGGAAAACAAGGTTCAAAGTTGCAGGCAAAATTTATTTTATGAAATTATTATTCTCTCGCTTGCCTGCATTCTGTGATTGTGGGAAAAGGTACAGTGTGTAAGGTTTCGCGCCGTGCGTTAATCTAAACTTGATCACCAGATGTTAGATCAGATGTCAGATTATTACCACCAGGTCATTTCATTACTAATCAATTTACTTGTTGTTGTTTTTCTAATATTTAATATTATTATTTTTTATCAGACAATCTTCAGAGTCATCACGGCATTGCCATGTCCGATTCAACGTACCGAACAATCCATCCGACTCCAGCGGCAGCGATCATTCAGCGCAAAGTGATATCAAAGAAGAATCACCAGATGACGTCAAAGAAGATGAAGAAGGATCAGAGAGTGAGAATAAAGAAGAAGAATGTGAGAAATATTCGGAAAAAGATGAAATAGACAGCAATATGAATAGCTCTTGTTCCTTATTTAGTAAGTAAAATTTATTTAGTGTATTAGTCAATATACTTTTGCATTATTAATCTCTTTACAAAGTTCCCCTGTAATTATTGAGCTTCGATTTTTCTATAAAGTTTTCTAGTTCCTATCTAATTTAAATTAAGTATTTTACATAAGACATAAATATTGGATTTAAGGATCCGGTGGTTTAGTGGTTAGTGACGACTAAGTCGGAGGTCGTAGTTCGATAACCATTCAATATAAATTATTGTTTAATTATTTATCGAAAATGTGTATTAAAAACATTTAAGACTACTTACCGTAGTATCGACTGACATAATATAGTAGTATTTTAGAATGCCTCTGTTTCGCTGCGGTAGCGTATGCGACCGCTGTTCATGAGGCCTCGGGTTCGATTCCCGGAGCGGACTGAATGTTCGTATGATGTGCATATGTTTGAATGAGAAAAAAGTATACATGTAATCGTGTCAGTCGTCATCATCATCATCAATCATCAACAACCCATAATGTCCCACTGCTGGGCTCGGGTCTCCTCTCAGGAGAGGGTTAAGGCCATACGTCCCCACGCTGGCCAAGTGCGGGTTGGGGACTGGCAAGACAACGTTATGGCTACATAATCTTGCCGTTGGATGTTTTCAAGCCGCCCAAAGGCCTCCAACAAAGCTTCACGACTGTTATCCTATGATAACAACCGAGACCGACTGCTTAACGTGACCTCCGAATCACTGAGACGCTCATGGTAACATGCCACCAGCGGTCACCCATCCAGGTACTGATCGCGCCGTCGTTGCTTACCCTCGGTGATTGTTTCTAAACACCGAGTGCAACTGGGCTATGAGCGCCCCTGTCAGTCGTCATCTACCCATAATACAGGCTCTGCGTAGTTTGGGACTAAACGGCGTCGCGTGTTAGATGTTCGAAATAACGCATATAAATAAATAAATATGTTCAGACATTTTAACACACAACGCCATCTAGTCCCAAACTAAGCAGAGCTTGTACTATGGCTACTAGATAACTGATATTAATACTTATATACTTTTTTTTGTATATACATACATATTATACATAGAAAACACCCAAACCCCGAAACAAATATTTGCAGATCATACAAAAATTTGGCCCGACTCAGGAATCGAACCCGAGACCTCTTGCACAGCAGTCGCATTCGCTACCACTGCGCCACAGAGGCAGTCTAATATATATCATATCGGTGTGTGCAGACGCCAGCGCGCTGGGCACGCCCGAGATAGTGATCTCGGAGAAGTACGGCACGCAGGACTCGTCGGAGAGCGGCTACACGTCGGGCGCCGAGGGAGCGCCCTCCAGCGACGCCTTCGAGCTGGGCGCGCTCGCCGAGCTCACGCACATGCGCCTGCTCAACAAGTGCCAGGTCTCCTTGTACCGGTCAGTACTCGCGCCATGTTACTCCATCAACAGTGTACTGATGTAATGTAAATATGTTTGTATGTATAATGTATATTTTGAAATAGTTAAGCACGAAACCTATGCGCGCCTACCGTACAAGATTTGTACGCCACCCTAAGGTTGACTGGTAGAGAATTGGCCTGGGCATTAAGTCCGCCGATGTACTAAAGTGCATTAAGTTATAAATGAATAAATAAATACTACTATTTCACACGGCGATCTTCATTCCGCCAGTTAATAATAATTATGATCATCATTTTAACATTTGCTATCCTATCCTAACAATATAAAAAATTATCCAGCCGTTCTTGAGTTATGCATTACTTAAATAAAACGACTTTGTTTTATTAAATATACTAACTTTTGCCCTTGATTCCACTCGCTACACGCGAGTCGGTAATCGCGATGAAAAGTAGTTTATGTCCTTCATAAGGAATCATAGTATCTCCATACCAAATTTTATTAAAATTGGTGCAGTGATTTAGCCGTGAAAGTGTAATAGACAGAGTTACTTTCGCATTAATGATATTAGTCTGGATGAATATGTATTACTTCTCAAAGAATGGTCAAGTACAGTAGTGTTGCTTGTCACTTTAACTATGTACTGACATATAAAAAAAAAAGAAAAACGACAAACATATTGCATTTCAATCAACCATGGTATTGCATCTAATCGCCCACATAACGCATCCGTTTCTCTTAATTCGCAAGTGTCCATATACGTTGATAATCACTTACCATCAAGTCACATCATTCACATCTGTATAATAATTGTACGTTACAGAGAATACCATCGGGAGACGCTCAAGACTCAGGGTGTGAGGCGTTGTATGATGTTCATTTCCAAGATGAGGGCGTATGTGCTGGATAAAGTGTACCTCACGCTGGAGAAACCTGATGTAAGTGTTGCTCATCAACAGCCTTTTACAGTCCACTGCTGGAGAGGGGCATCTCCTTAGGAAGGAGGTTTTTGACATACGCTGGTTCCTCTGGTTGCTTATCTGTTCAGTGAGAGCCATTAAATTAATAAAATATCTATTTCCCTTAGACGATTGATTCAGAAACTCTTATCGAAGAAGATGGGGAGGAGGTGTTCGAAGACACGCGGTATGACAATAGAAAACCAGATGAACTTGATGAAGAAGCCATGAGGACCTATGAGTTAAGACGGTAAGAAAATTATTATATTAAACTCCAATTTGTATACCTTTTGTCGTTTTCTGTTACCTGACTGCGAAAGAAGAAGGGTTATGTTTTTCGAGTGTACGTATGTATATTTCTTAGCCACGCCCTAGAGCCTAATCGGCTTGTCGTATTTATATGTGAGTGGTGTCAATAGATTCATTTTAACCGTGAGAGTGACACAGGGTACAACAAAATTTAAAAAAATATCTATTTCCCTTAGACGATTGTTCGTACCTTGTCAGAATGTCAGACGATTGTTCGTACCTTGTCAGCAGTCAAAGGCAGTCGGTTTTTATTAAAAATAATTCAGTACTTGTCCCAATTTTTATTAAGATGAATGCAATCTATCTGTTGGAATGTTACGGTACAAATGATAAAAGTATTTTTTGCTGTGCACTGATTGAGGTAGCTACCAGAGTTTTTTTACTCCCCTTTCCTCCTACACTTACACACTTATCGTTTATCCCGCTATAGAAAGTTCACTTTTCCCAATATATATTTTGCTTATTTTAAGTTAAGTCTACTCTTAAGAAAAACACCCAAATCTTGTACATTGAATAGGGAACAACATTTATTTTATTTTCATAGTATTCTGCCCTGATTTATCCTGAAATATAAACGTGACTAACCTCTCAATCTGTAGGTATGGGTGCTGGTCTGAAGAGTGCATTTCCATGCGCCTGCCGTCTTACCGATCCCACTTCCTTCTGATCAGTAGCATTTGCATGGAGGCCGTGCATGATTACCTGTCCTTCAGATTGGAAGCCACTCCTGAACATCCAAGCTGTCTCACTGTTAAACAGGTAATGTATCAACGAAGATATTGATTTTGGATTCTTCTGCTTTGGCGGTCCTGTTGTTAGTGATTCTGATTGCGAAGGTAGAAGTTGACGGTTCGATTCCTGCCAAGGACAAGTAACTGTATGAAAATTTCGATCATTTCTTGTATTGGGTTGTAATGTATTCAGAAATATATAAGTATAAGATTGTTTCTCAGCAGTATGATTCTGTTGTAAAGGTTTTGCATAATTTGGAATTGACTTATTAAATAATATTTATTAAAAACTTAAAGATAGAATATAACGAATGCGAGACTTTTAGTCCAGGATGCCGGGTCTATTTTAAATATTAATTAGTTTATATTTATATAATTTAACAGCCACAGTGTCCTTCAAATTGTGTGGTAAGCTATCACGGTCCTACGCTTAAAGATATAGTACCAAGCCCTGATGGAAAATTATTACTTATAAGTTGAAGCTTATAAGAATCTTCAATTCGACTTATTTTATTCCTGCTTTTTGCGAAATCGCGAATTTTTGTAAAATAAAAAGTTGGTAGCTCATCAAGATGAAGCCACTCGAAAACGAAAAATTAGCTTCATAGTTATAAATGGTAAAAATCTACCAGGAATCGTGGTCTAATTATCATACAAAAACCGTTGCTTAGCTTTCGAAACTCGAATGAGCCCATAGGATAGCCCAGTGTGAGTTTATTTGACATCAACTCGCTCTTGACGGCGGGCGTGTTTGCCGTTGCAATAGGTGGCGATTTCAGCTCGTAGACTGACGCACAATAGCCCTCGTAATATAGGACCCTTTCGTATAAGACCCTCTAGTGTAGGAACTAATTTATTATGTGGTGTCCAGTTAATACACGAGCTGCGCGAAGGTCTGGATATCGCATCAGAGATGCGTGCTGACTTCTCTCGCCACGTGCGAGCTGCGTTGGGCGGTCGGGTGGTGGGACCTGGATCCGCCAAGGACCTGGCTCTCGTCGCGCAGACCTTCGACACCACTGTTGAGACAATCTTGAAGGTACGAACACTACACGGGAGATAATATTCCTATTTTTTTTAGTAAATTTTTTTTCCTCTAGTGTTAATAAATAAAATTCTTTTGTATTTAGGTGGTCGCAAATATTCAATTTAAAGTTTGTATGGAGATATTAAAATAAACTTAAAGGTTTTTTTTAGCATGCTATATATATTTAAATATGAAAGTTAAACTTACATACGGTGTTAAAAAAAAAGAATGTGTAAACATTTTTGATGATGATAATGATGTGTCAATGGTTTTTTGACGATTTACTGAACAAGTTTCAAATCATTTTGAATCATACTAGCTATCTTGTGTTTCTACACTCGTATATAAATACCATATATTACTAAAACAATGAACGCCTCTCCGCGTAATATGTGTCTCACCTGTTGTAATATGACGGACTATCATGGCCAACTTGCCGGCTTGTTACACATTTCTGTTGCTTATCATATAATCTCTCAAAACAGGGTTTAAAAATGTTGCAATTCTAAAAACTCCAATGCTATATTTCAATTGCCTTATCTAAATAAACTTGTGTGCCAGCAATACCTGTCGTACCTGACGACGATGTCGGAGACGGAGCTGATGACCCGCGCCAGGCTGCAGGCGGAGTGGGCATTCACGGCGCAACTCGCCAAGCGCATCAAGTGCGCTGCAGTTTTAGCACCCGTCACATTTTCGTAAGTTCTTCTGACAAATAGTAATAATAGCAACTTGTGTTAGTAGGCTTGTTATTAATAAATATGTTATAGCGAAATGTGATAGAATACTGAATGTGTGACGTAGTATTTTCGACGGTCGCCACGCCGCTTTCTACTTCGCAAGTGTTGTGGGTAATAATCCCACATGGGACCACACGCTCCAAAAATGTTTGTTCTAAGTCTACGTGTCCGTTTCATGTATGTTTGTAAAAGTCCCCCAAGGCGCATGATATTAGTGCGGGAGTTGTATTTTTTAAGAGATAGAGAGAGAGAAAAAAAAATCTGTATTGAAAATACGATTTGTCGATATTTTAAAAGAAATCCATTAAAATTAGCTAACATTTATTTTGCGGTAAAAATTAAGTAAAACTTTAATTAAAATTTTGATCGGTTTGTTGCTTATCATAGCTATTATTTTTTTAGGAATATCACATGTAATCAACTAAGTCGACTATTGAAGCAGTTCGAACAAGTGAACGAATATGACAACGATCCTTCTGATAGGTAAGAATATTTTGTGAATATAATTTGCAGTTTTTATTCGATAGTAATAATATAATAATAAATGAAAAAATATAATTGACCTACGCAATTTTTTTATGTTTTTCAAATTTTTTATATGGAATACACCTTCTTCAAACACCTTAGCTGTTTATTCATATAGATTCCTTTTTTGTGTATAACTATGATGAGTATTGTCGATTTCTACATGCGACAGCGCTTCCTGTAATTCGGTTTGAGCGTTTTTATATCTGCCGACACTGGATATTCTTTTTTTTTTATATTTAAGCTGCCAAAATGACTCTGCCCTGCCTGATGGAAAGCATGAGCAGAATCCAAGAGTGGTGGTCACCATCCTCAATGCGAAAAAGAACAATGCAGCATGGAAATTTTTTTTTGTTATATACGTAAAAACTTTTTTTTTTTTTTTTTTTCATTCGTAAATACCCTGCACCAGCTTTGAATGAAACCTGTCCATCCAAAGGTTGCCTGGAAGAAATTACAATGAGTAATAAGGCCGCCCTTTGTACATCACATTTTCATTTTTATCTTTTTTTTTTTATAATTTATAGAATTATATATTGTGTGTAAACCTTGGTGTACAAATAAAGTATTATCTATCTATCTATCTATCTATCCATGGTGACCCACACTATGGCGGTCTGGGGGGAAGGGGGATGGTGAGGGAGATAGGGAGCGTCGGATCGGGGTATGGGCCTCCGGTATCCTCACTCACTCGATGAAACACAGNGAGCGCGGGCACATCTTTGTGAGTACGCGCACCGCCGCCCACCACCGCCCTTTTCTCTTATCGTCCTTTTTATTACTACAGGACCCAGTGGCGCAGTGGTAGCGTACGCGACTGCTGTCCGTGAGGTCTCGGGTTCGAATCCTGGCTCGGAACAAATGTTTGTATGATCTGCAAATATTTGTTTCGGAGTTTGAGTGTTTTCTATGTGTAATATGTATGTATTTACAAAAAAAAAGTATTTATGTATTAATATCAGTTATCTAGTACCCGTAATACAAGCTCTGCTTGGTTTGGGACTAGATGGCGCTGTGTGTTAGATGTCCGAAATATTATTTATTTATGTACACCCGTCTGTTAACCAAATGAAATTTAAATTTTTTTGAAATTGTATTAATTAATGAACACGTCTATGTAGCTCGCCTATAGCAACACTGTCATGACTATTTCAAAAATTTAATTAATTTTTAACACATTTTTTTGAGAGGCCAAAACGTTTCAGCGTATATTTCAGCAATGTTTTCTTATGACGTTATCACGTCAAATTTTCTTCCGTAAACCGACTTAATAAACAGCCGATTTTTACCGATTCCCCATTTTTCACAGAGCTTCACTTGGTGGATGGCAATACACTTGTTAATTTTACCTTTAAGGTGACCTCGAACGATGGTAGTCACTTAACTCACATCTGATGAACCGTCCGTTTTTTCCTGTTTTAGAATAAAAAATGACAATTATTGTTTATAAATTATTTCTTAAGTGTAATTTAAAATTCCATCACCAACCTATGATGTATGTAGTCTATTGCTGGACAGTGTTCAGCTTCTCCAATTGCATGCCACTTAGATCTATCTTCGATTTATCGAATCCAGCTTTTTTTTCTAAACTACTAATATATACGTTTACTGTGAAAACATTATAAAATATACATTTTGTTATACAGAATGGTCTTATGGCCATTCGGGATTGCATCCTGAAACACATAATGTTCATCCTGGAGCGAAGCAAGTCATCGGTAGCACTTTCCGAGGACACCAGAGACGAGACTGTCATCACCAGGGTCAGGGAACTCTTGCTGCAAATATTCAAGCTTGGATTTGAGGTGAGTACTTATTTTAACTGACTACAAAATATAGAGGTTCAAATTTTAGTTTTTGTCTGTATCTGGAGGTACTTTCTGCCTTGAAATTTAGGATTATTTATCAATTAATAGATACATTATATTTATTATTTTCGACTATCATCATAATTATTATCAGTAGAAAAACATTTTCAGAACCGGAGTTTATTTTTCACACGGTTTCCCTAGCGTGCATGTCGGTAACGGCCGTAAAGAGTATCATATGTCTTTCCTAAAGAATCAAAATATTTCCATGCTAAATTTCATTAAAATCGGCGCAGCAGTTGAACCGTGAAAGCGCGACATACAGAGTTACTTTCGAATTTATAAACAGTTAATGAATGATGTATGAATACCTATATGTATAGAAAAAATATAGTTTTTGAACGCTTTATAAATTAAAAAAGTTCTACACAAATTAACCTCAAGTTATGACTTGATATACAACACACTTGTGTTCCTTAAAATCATATACCAACATAAAATTATATATAAATGCATGTTTAATGTTAATCTGTACTTGTTTCTGATATTTTGAACTACTTAAGTTATTCGCTTTCATTTAACAATGTGCAAGTATACTACTTATGCATATAAGCTTAAATAATTATAAATAACATTTTGGCTTATAATTAATCTAACGGCAAGAAAATACTAAGAAAGTTTATGTAGATTTATTATTTATAGCGACTTTATTGGAGTGGGTTTTAAATCGAAATTAGCCTATATGAACTCAATCTTTAAAAAAAAACAATGACCCCAATGAGAGAGCTTCACCGAATAGGCGTTGTAAGTTAATAGTTCATGGGAATCGTTGTAGAACTCATCAAAAAGTCATTTGATTTAATTGAAAAGAATGAATTTACAACTTCACTCTACATGATCCAAAGCTGCAAAAAAAAGTAAATCAAAATAACGATGTTCACTGTTTTAACATGTGGTTTTGTAGTATCAAATTATTTCACCTCCATCTCGTCTCTGGACTGGCTTTATCTACCACGTCCTCATTCACACCGTCAAACCACCTTCTAAATATATATACATATATATATAATTTATTCTACTTCTTGGGCAGTTGTACCGTCTTTCTAAAGCACATATATGCACAGCTTTCCATGTCCTTGTCCGCAGCTGCACAAAGAATTATACAAGTATGTGCACGCTCACAAACTGTGCGAGGAGTTGTCGTTGAGAAGGAGGCGCCCAGCCTCGCTGCAGCCGGTCAGAACCCCCGTAGTGGAGCGGAGACGGAGACCTGAGACTATAATCGTGCATGACTCTAATCCTATGGTAGGGTATTGTGTTGTGGTGGTAGATTTAGGGGAGGATTGCTTTTCTGTGTTGGCTTGTTTTGTTTGTTTTTCAGAGGCACCAGGTATGTCGGGATTTCCTGGTCTTGTTTAAAAGATGTAGGGCAATTTTGATGTTTTTTGATATTTCAGAAATCTGTGGACTAAAAGTGATGGGGCAGTAAAGTCTGTAATTTTGTTTGTGTTAATGTGGACTGTTTTTACAAATACTGAAGCTATTATTTAGAAGCGAATGGATATTCTGATTCCCAGATGAGAAATAAATTTTCGGTTATTACTTTAAGTAATCATTTCATCTTTAAGTCATCATAATTTTGTTTTGCTTTTTATATATTGGGAGGGTAAACGAGCAGACTTATCACATGATGGTTAGGGATTATCTTCGACCATAGACACCAGAGGCGTCACAAGTGCGTTGCCGGACTTCTGGGGATGGGAATGGGGTGGTGGAGGGATTGAGGTATAGGCCCCCGATATCTTCACTCACTCGATGAGAAACAGCGCAAGCAAGCAAATTATATATAGATAACACCCAAACTCCGAAACAAATATTTGCAGATCATACAAAAATTAAGTCTGACCCGAGAATCGAATCCAAGACCGCAAGTACAGCGGTCGCATATGCTATCACTGCGCCACAGCATAAATATATAAAAAAGGTGCAGTAATATGGGAATCTAAGTTGTTTTCAAACGTTATGGATTTAACATAATATTCCGTAGGTTTGTTTGGTCTTACTTTGTGGGGTTTTCGATTGGTCGTCCTTATCGACTAATAAGGCACTGCACTGGGCATCGAACACGTTTATATACACTCTTAAATGTGCCAGTAAAAATGTTATTTTTTAATGTTTCTGGACCGGCGAAGGTTAGTCACCTGGAAAATCGATTAAAGTAAGGAACATTTTTTTATAGCTTAGGTATTATGTGGGTATTGCATCATATATGGATAAGGAGTTTTTCGTACCTTATGTCTTTTGTCGTGTGTGCGTGCGTGCGTGCGTGCGTGCGTACGTACGTGCGTGCGCGTGTGTTGTCTTTTATAGTCAATATTTTGTCTGTAATATACTAACATACGTATTTACTGCTTGATAATTTTATATTTGGAATGTTTTTATTTCGAAATTTTAAGGTCTTTTTGCTTTTATACATATACACCTATATATAACTGCTTACAATATATGCATGTATGATGTCCTTTAAGCAATTCTTGTAGTATACAAGTGTTGGCTAAGTGGTAAAAAGTCGACCATAATTCGTTTTATTTTTTTGTCTTTTTGCTTCTCTACCTCCTCATGTCCGTAGAAAATGGTACAACATTTTTGCTTCACGTAATATTTTTTTTTAAATTAAAATGAAAGACAACTGTACCATTAGGAATATATATCATGTGTCGCTGGGTACTTCACAAACATACATGAAACGGACTCAAAGAACACCAAGATTCAGAACAACAATTTGTAAATCATAGAAAGTGCTGTCTCATGTGTGATTTGAACCCACAACACTTAGCGCAGTAGAAAACAGTGTGGCGACCGCTTACACCACTCGGCCGACATTGCTGTAAAAAAATAAAGTGAATTTACTTTTTTTTATATTAGTTGCACAAGGAGCTCCATCGTTTCGTGAACGAAGTGAACAACCGCCCGACTCCGCCCCCTCGCCGTCAGTCCACGACGCCGAGGAAACCTCCCCCCAACGCGAAGACTGACCGAAAACCCAAGTTCATGCGCTCCGAGAGTATCGCGGACGAGTTCGAGAACAACGTCTTTGATGAACGACTCTTCGATAATATTCATCATTTTGGGGAAAGACAGGTACGTGTATCATGTTTGATGATAAAATTGCGTTACTAGACACACTAGTGGGGGTCCAGTGCTAAAAACTGACCATAACGCATATTTCTTTTTTTATCTTTCTGAACTCTTTCATATTAACTTTAATTATGTTAAATTTAGGATACCTACGTTAGCAAATTTTCGTAAAAAGGCGGTACAAAGTGTTTTTTTCACATATTAGTATGTACATAATTAGGTAACAGAGTGTTTGTCACCATAATGACTTCCTGACGGGCTTAAAAACACCCCATATTTTTAGGACGAGTTATATACTACTTTTCATGTATATAAATCGTGAAAAACTCCTACTCTTATCACTAAATAAAAAAACAAACAAAACAACAACCCATAATGTCCCACTGCTGGGCTCGGGTCTCCTCTCAGGAGAGGGTTAAGGCCATACGTCCCCACGCTGGCCAAGTGCGGGTTGGGGACTGGCAAGAATACGTTGTGGCTACGTAAATCTTGCCGTTGGATGTTTTTAAGCCCCCCGAAGGCCTCCAACTAAGCTTCACAACTGTTATCGTATGATAACAACCGGGACCGACTGCTTAACGTGACCTCCGAATCACGGAGACGCTCATGGTAACATGCCACCAGCGGTCACCCATCCAGATACTGACCGCGCCATCGTTGCTTACCCTCGATGATTGTTTCTAATCACCGAGTGTAACTGGGCTATGAGCGCCTCGCTTATACTTATTTACTATAGCTTATCACTAAATACTCATTACTAATTAGTAGTAGTATTTTACTAATTAATAACATATACATTACTAAGTTCAAGTTAAATTCAGACAACTGTCTTTTGGTAAAATATATTTTTTATTTATTTATTTTGATATTGTTGATTCTCAAAAGTTCAGAGCATATTAGCCGTATCTAAAAAAAATTATGAAGAAGAAAACACTTCAAGTAATACAGAAAGATACAAGCGTTAGCTAGTAATCGAGGTGTATATTTCCAGAGCACGAACAGCATCGAGCTGCTGCTGTCAGGAGAGGCAGCTCCCGCCGAGGAGGCGGTGGAGCCGCGGCCCGCGCCGGAGGTGGCGCAGTGCGAGGAGCGGGCCTGGGCCGCCAGGGTCGCTCGCGCTGTCATACAGTTCGCGAGGTGCTGGATGCAGTTTGTGGTCGAACGGTGTGATAGAGGACGGGGACTTCGGCCCAGGTAAATTACTTATCATCAACGGCCTTTTAACAGTCCATGGCCAGACATAGGCCTCTCTTTTCTTTTTTTTATGGATAGAGAGGAAAACTAGCAGACGTATCGCATGATAGTAAGCGATTACCACCGCCCATGGACACCCGCAACGCCAGAGGCGTCACAAGTGCGTTGCCGGCCTTTGGGGGATGGGAAGCGGGATGAGGGAAGTGGTGGGGGTATGTCTCCGGTATCCTCCCTCACTCGGTGAAACACAGCGTAAGCGCTGTTTCACACCGATTTTCTGTGAGGCTGTGGTATCACTTGCATAACTCCGATCGAGCCGGCCCAAGCATGCCGAAGCGTGGCTCTCCCATGGGTCGTTTGCTTCTTATTCCATATTTAAAAAAAGTTGAAAGCAGATTATGAAAGAGGGGTAATATCTAACTCACTTGTGTCTCTTTAAGTCATGATTATGAGTGCAGGTAGTCACTTATAATTAGGTGATCTATACGAATGTAAGGAGATTTAAATGCTCAATTTTCACTTTTCTTTCCGAAGTTGATTAAAGCTTTTTCTTAAACAGATGGGCGAGCCAAGGTTTGGAGTTCCTGATGCTGGCATGCGATCCTCGCAACACGAAGCACCTTAGTGATGAAGAGTTTGAGGTATTTACCATTCATTTATAATATTAATAGTAATAATAATTCATTATCAATTGTGCCCATTTTTGGCAATGTTATGATGACTGACTCATGACACATGACGATTGTCAAAAAAGTGTTGTAAGTGTATTTGTTGTGAAATCTTTTATTTAATAAATTGCCACTTATAATGTTCTGTTCAAAGATCGTTATTTCCCATTAAGTTAATCTTCACTTACACGAGAACAATATTGAAAAATACATTAACTCGATGCAGTTGTAACATAATTAAAACTGCTAATACGGTCCAAATTTAAAATATCTTTTAAACGTTAATATTATTTTATTTATTTATTTTATATACTCAGTCGTTGTCTTTTTTTTCCACAAAAATGGACGACGATAGCCAACGAAGCTTCCAGTTAAAGCTAGTGTCAAAAACATGAAACCACGACGTTTATTTAAAAATCCCGATGTCCTATAATAAAAATGAAACAAAGACATTTTTTTTACAAGATGTGGCAACCCTATGTAAGGGTCGTCATCAAGTCAGTGTCAACAAACATCCTGAAGATGATAAATGAATGATAAGGTAACGTTTGTTGGTCTGTTGCAGGAGTTGAAGAGCCTGATGGACGGCTGCATCTCGCACGTGGTGGGGTCGCGGCCCTCGCCCCTCTCGGCCGCGCACTCCCCGCGCCCCCGCCCCCGCCTGCCCGTAAGTCACGTATACCCTGTACTCTCTATATACATTGTTCGTGACGTCACTTGTCACAATAATCACGGTTTATCTTCGATCAACAATACAGCTAGACATCATCGCTCCGTCAATAACGGTGCACTTGAGAAATAGCTTTTATTTTGCTTAGTTCACTTAAATCACAGTCTATGTGAACACTTATCATGATCCCGCAATATGTATTTGAAAGTTGTAAAAATAATGCCCGAAAAAGCAATTTTTACATGGTCGTTTATATGTTATGCTCCTGAATGTAAACTGTTTTAACTGGTGTACAATAAAGTTTATTCTATTGTATTCTATTCTAAACGGCCGGAATGTGTTACTTTGTTTCTTTCGATTAAACCAGCACTTCATAAATTACAGGCCCATTTATACACAGTCAACTACTTAAAATCACCTCTTAATGACACGATAAATCATTGCAATATTAGAATTAATGGTAATTTATCAACACCTAATACTAAACCCTCGTAAGTCATTTTTATTAAGCAGTAGTTATTGTCAGTACTGTGCTAAAGTTAATAATCATAATGTACACAAAAACATGATAATTACGTATGTATACTAAAAAAATAAATAATTTTAATTAAATAACTAAACTTACGATCCATTTATAAATTACTAGCTGAGTCGAAGCTAGTATCTTTATAAATAGTAGCCTGTTTGTTATTCTGATGTATAAGCTATATTATTGTAAATTTTCATTTAAATTCCATCTAATATTTGTATTGATTATAACTTTTAACTTTACAAACATCGTGATATTTTTCTTGTCTTCTCAGAGTCCGTTCTCAAGCAACAGTTCATCAAGAGAGGTGGTGACCCCCTCCACCCCTCCGCCGGCGGACGGAGAACAGCCCTACTCCAACACACAATTCCCAGATACTGAAATATTGCACGAGAACTTCAAGGCTGCCATGACAGGTACATCTATTATGTAACATCGCTGTAAAAAAACTATAGAATGTTATATGCTTGTTAAATACTAACTTTTATTCGCCATCGCCAGTGTCCTTTAAGCATCACTGTATTTTTATTTCACATTAAAATCTATTATGGTTAGGATTTTTCTTACTCTAGATTTCTCTTGGTTTTTCATCCTTGTTCCCGTTTTGCAACCTCCAGAGAAAAGGAGGTTCGGATTCCCTCGAATTTAAAAATACTGTCACCCAAAATTTTCAAAGGGTATTGTGCATGTATGTATTACTGCCTGTACTAGTAGTATATGTATATTAATGTCTGAATCTAATTAAATATTTATGTATCTGTTTATAAGTTTAGCTACCACGTCTGTTGTTCTTATTATTATTGGGATTGTTTCTGTTTGTGAGTTCTATAATCCTGATATTTCTGTTTTTAATGAGTGATATTTGTTGAGTTATTCTATTTCTTTCGGTCCTGTTATAGTATGGTCACGTCTTTTAAATAAGTTTTATTTTCTGCTTTATTTATTTATATTATGTCTGGTGTATTGTGTGTTATAGTGACGTCTGTTCGTACTGGTATCTCCTACATGCAAATTCCTTCTCTTTAACTTTTGTTTGTGTGAGATGTTCTAACCACCACAGTTTGGGGACTGGGATATTGCGTTTTTTGTAAAAGCCCTAAAGTATATACAATGTAGTTGTGTCGTTTGTTGTATAAAGTTTTTCTCATCCCACGACAATGTGTTGTGCGGTCTCGTCTTTTTCTTTTTTTTAGGTCCCTTTCATGTTGCCTGGTTACTATTGCTCTTATCCTGTTTCGATGGTGATATTGGTTCTTTCTTAATTCAATGGAATGATTGTACGGTGTCTATACTTGCCTTCTCTAACAGTGGCCTATAAAACAGACTGACTGTGACTGTTCTGATTGACGGTTCGATTCTCGGGCTGGACGACAAGTTTGTATGAATAGAAAATATTTATTTTGAAGTTTTGGTGTTTTCTTTGTGTAATTTGTATGAATTTACAAAAATAAAATTTTAAAAAAGTGGTTCTCCATACTTCATTGTTTGCATTCCTAGTGAGTATGGTGTCCCTATTTTTGGATTCTACTCAAGCGTTCCGTCAGGTCGAGTGGAATCGCCTTGACAGGTCTTCAAATAAAAATATAGAAAAATTTAGTTCTACCTTTCAATCCAATTGTACTACAGCTTTGCTTAGTTTGAAGCTAGATGGCGTTGTGTGTCAAACGTCCGAAATATTAGTTTATCGATTATAATGGTGTGCGTGAGGAGGTTGGCGCGGGGCTGACGGTGTGGTCCGGATGGCGTAAGAAAGCGGTTCCCGGACCCCTCCCGTCTCAGGCGCATAGTGGCACACCGTGGTGGTTTAGTGGGTAGTCTGGCTGGTGTCAGCCAGGAGTCCCACACGAAGCGAACCCCCTGTACCCGCAGGGGGGAGCGAAGCGCGTAAATGCATTCCACCACGTCAAAAAAAAAAAAAAGTGTCTGACGGTGCGTGTGCGTGTGCGTGTGGTGTGCAGGGCGCGCGGGGCGCGTGCTGAGCGCGACGCGCGCGGTGGACGCGGGCCGCGACGCGCGCCTGCGCAGCGCCAAGAGCGTGGGCCGCGTGCTGCCCGCCGCCGTGTCCTACGAGCCCAAGCTGCGCCAGCTCTCCTTCAAGTGGCAGCGGGGCCTCAAGATCGGCGCCGGCAGCTTCGGGAAGGTCGGTGTACTACTCTTTTCCTATTCACTAATTTGAACAAAACAAAAACTTAAGGATCTAGACTGAATCGAAAGGGGACCATACGGACAGCACCGGCTTTCAAATAAAAAAAAGAATCATTAAATTCACTTCACCCAATCGAAAGTCATAAAGCAACATACATATAAAACAGTCGAATTAATAACTTCCTCCTATTTAAAGTCGATTAAAAACAGGAAATTATGCTTTCCACACCGTATTCTATTATTATGAATTTCTTTGCCAGTAATACAGTTTCTCTTAGGCTCTACGCATTTTGGAAATGAAAGTTATTGATCGACACAAACAGGCAGTGGATTTAGGTGTTTTCACCTAATTTACTTTAACATCTCCTAGGTAAATGCTGTGACGTATGTGTGTCGATATATGATTTTTAACTGTAGCTTCAATTTAAAGTTCATGAATGTCATTTAATGTTTTAATTGAATAAATGGTTAAGAATTTTGCAGTAAAATAAATTCTTATGATAATCTTATAACTTAATAATACATAGATAAAAAAAATAATGACAAAGTTTGAAAAAAGATAGGAGAATGATGATTGTACATAGAGATCTCGTCTCAGTAACGTAAGATTATGAGTTCTCGTTTTACTGACAATAATTTCGTTTTATAAACGTTAGTATTTCTATCTAATTAATTAAAAGTATCTATATTTTACTTCATGTCTTTTTAATTTATTAATATTTCTGCCGAAAAATAAAATCAACCATTATTATTTTATGAACAATCTGTCACTGTTTCGTTAATTCAATATTTACTAAATTATTTACATCGGGGTACGCGACGGGCCTGTCGCTCTAATGATTAGTGATCCTAAACCAGATCCCCAATCACTAATCGCAACTGGGTTCCACTGGATCCTTCATCACCACCCAGNAAAAACTTCAAGAACTAGACTGAATCGAAAGAGGACCACACGGAAAACACCAGCTTTCGATTAAAAAGAATCATCAAATTCGATATACCCAGTCGAATTAATAACCTCCTCCTTTTTAAAGTCGGTTCAAAACAGGAAATTATGCTCTCCTATGTATTCTATTATTATGTGTTTCCTTGCCAGTATTCTTCTCATAAGGATCTACGCATTTTGAAAACTAAAAGATGTTTTCACCTAATTTACCTTTACATGTGATGTATACATGCTGTGACGTCTGTTTGTATCGACATACAAGTTTTAACCGTAGCTTCAATTTAAATTAATAAATGTCACTTGATATCTTAATTGAATAATTGATTTTGAATTTTGAAGTGAAGAGTTCTTAAGATAATCTTACGACTTAACAATACATATATAAGAAAAATAATGAAAAAGTTTAGGAAAGGATATGAGAATGGTGATTGTACATAGAGATCTCGTCTCAGTAATATATAATTATAAATTAAAAAACTTATGCTAGTGACAATAATTTCGTTTTATAAACGTTAGTATTTCTATCAAGTTATTAAAAAATATCTATATTTTACTTCATGTTTTTTAATTTGTTAATATTTTTCCCGAAAAATAAAACTCAACCATTATTATTTTATGAACAATCTGTCACGGTTTTGTATCACTTTATATTTCTTATTTCGTTAATTCAGTATTTACTAAATTATTTACATCGGCGTATGCCTTGGGCTTGTTGCTCTAATGATAAGTGATCCTAAACCAGATCCCTAATCACTAATCACAACTGGGTTCCGCTCGATCCTTCACCACCACCCACNCCACCCAGTGGTCATGGGTTCGATACCCGTTCACGACACACCCAACTGGATTCTGGGGATCAGGCAAACAACCGTGTGTGAGATGTGTGAGGAGGTCTAATATATAAAATTCTCGTATCGCGGTGTCTGTTACCAAACTCCTCCGAAACGGCTTTAACGTTTTTTACGAAATTTTGTGTGCATATCGGGTAGGTCTGAGAATGGGCCAACATCTATTTTTCACATGCACTAAAAAATATGTCACCTAGTCGTTATATGTATAACACATAATCAGTAAAATTAGTGGTGGTATGCGACAGGTGTACACGATAGTGAACACGGAGAGCGGGCAGCTGCTGGCCATGAAGGAGCTGTCGGTGGGCGCGGGGGACCGGCGCGCGCTGCAGCGCGCCGCCAACGAGCTGCGCGTGCTGGAGGGCGTGCTGCACCCGCACCTCGTGCGCTACTACGGTTGCGAGCTGCACAGGGTACGCACCACTCACTGCCGCTCTGCACTGCTGCACATACGCTGTTGCAGCCCAAACTAAAAAGCATTTACTTCAACTACACCTTTTCTCGCAGTTACGATTCACTAATCTGATATAGATACAAGATATATATATATATATATAGATACAATATCAGATCGAGTTGCGCGTTTTCAAATATTACGTAATAGCTTTTACCCGCAGTTTCCCTCGCCCTGGTATAGGAGTGGCATTTCCAAAATTCCTTTCTTAGTGCTCACTTACGTTATATAAAGAACCTACATGCTAAATTTCAGAATTCTAGGTTGAGCAGTTTGGGCTGTGCGTTGATCTTTGGGTATCTTAGTCAGTCAGTCACCTTCCTTTTTTATATATATAAATGTGGCACAATTAAACGCATACATGTTGAGTGCGTACCGACATTTAATTCGTTAAAAGAACAAGACTGCGCATACACCTAGACACATACATATATAACAAAAAGGAACCAGCTAGAAACTTTATTAGTTACACTTTTAAAAAGTATTTTATTCATATTTACAATATTTTAGCTCCCAGTTCACTTTATAGCCAAAACATTAATATAAGCATATATCTCAAAGCAGACGACAGACGAAAAAAGGATAAATGACAATGACTACCCCAGTGGCGTAGTGTTAGCCTATGCTACTGCTGTGATTGAGGTTTCGGTTTCGTTTCCTGGGTCGAGCTAGATATTTGTTTCAGTGTGGGTGTTTTCTATGTATAATATTCGTGTAGTTACAAAAAAAAAGTGTATATGTATTTTATTTATATCAGTTGTCTAGTACTCATAATACAAACT